>OY787628.1:9611110-9813610 GCA_963678935.1 Umbilicus rupestris | reverse complement strand
GGTCAGTGCCTCGATTTTGAATCAGATTCGATCTTATGCTCCGCTCAGCACAGATGATCCGTCCAATTTCAGGTAAAGGCGTCGTTGTTTACTGATCTGCGCCGTTCACTTTCTTCAATTATATGTACTGTGAGATCTCTATATATTACAAAAAATCTCTGGTTTTCGATTCAAATGAGTTCTTGTTTGGGTCTCTCATCGTAGGATGTATCGGTGGGAAGTTTAGGTTGCAAAAATTCTGAAGTTGGAAATGTAAAACTCAGGTGGATGACTGAAAAGAGAACACTTGAGCTTTGGTTGTATCTCAATTCCATCTGATTACTAACAATTATTTTTGTCTGCATTGCTGCATTGTTTGCTCTTGGCTGTGTAATGATCGCATAGTATTCCCATTCAGTTCCTTTGAAACATGGATCCTTTAAGGCTCATCCTGATGAACGAATTTATTAGAAAAAATGAATCTCATATGAAATATTGTAGTTGGTTGTTAATACTTTTTTCCATTTTAACATAACTGAACTGAAAAATGACAATGTTTCAGATTTTAGGCCTGCGTATATAAATGGTTGATTATTTCTTTGAACTGCACTCTTTATTTCTTTGTCACATTCCTTAGTGTTTCCTATTGCGGTCAACTGATGTTGCGTATTCAAAATAATCATCAGCATGATAATGTTTGGTAAATACAATTGATTGTTTATCTTACGCTCAGCACTTGATTTCCATTTTTTTTTCAGTCTTTCCCCTTTGGTGAAAAAGGTTAGCGAGGCACGGATTGTGGAGATGACCATTAAGATTTGTGATAAGTTACTTAAGGGAAAGGATCAGCATCGTGACATAGCAAGCATAGCACTGAAGACGATCATAGTCGCTTCATCGGCCGTACAGGCAATTCTTGCATCTCTTACCCCACAGTTGATAAATGGAGTTACCAGCCCAATGAGTATCTACCTACACTGTCTGCTAGTCCATAATATTGTCAGGAAAATACACTGTTGCTTGCTCTCAAATTTTCCTATATTTTGATAAGGGGTTTAGTAGTTATTCTGCTGTCGGGTGAAACTGCAATCATCTTTGTTTTCTTCTTAGATGATTAATAAATATATTTCTTACCATTTTTACTTTCAATTTCAGGGCATGATGGTCGAGATAAAATGTGAATGTCTTGACCTTCTTCATAAATTTGGAAATTTTATGGCAACTGACCATGAGATGATACTTAATGCGGTTTTGTGCCTATATTAGAAAGAAGTCCATTTTATGCATTGGTAAGTCTATCTGGATTTTAAGAACTTTATTACTCGGTGATACCAGTACAGTACTAGTAAAGTAGCTTGCTCCATTGGGTAAGAATAAATTGGCACCCTAAGTATATTACTTTCATAATCATAGCATATGCTTATTTTTTTCTCAAACTAAACCTAGGCAGTACTTGTTTAGACATAAAATAATGTTTTAATGCTGATTATACTTTAAAAAAATTATCACTTCCTAAAAAAAAAAAACTAATCAAAAAATTATAGACCTAAGATAAAATAATATTATAATTCTACCAATTTAGATACTAAGTATTGTGTCTTTTCTGAAAAGGCAAATTACAACAATTCAGGCGCATGTTGCAACACTGCTGGGGTGTAGGACACCACCAGATAAACACTGCTATAAACATGAAGGGGGCAACGTGGAACGCATAGGGCTCCGCTGGCCATGGTGCTGCTACAGCCCCGTCCGATCTCGCCATCACAGAACAATCCAGCAACTGGAACTTCAGGAAATATACCTAGTAGAGGAGAACTGTCCACATTGCCTTTTTCAAAAAACCCCTCACCACGACCACAGCATGAAAAAAGAAAACCACAGCAAACTTCTGTTTTAGCTGAATCGGAATTTGTTTCGGTTGGACTGCAGTGCTGGCAGGTCCACTTATGCTCAAGTCTTCTAAGTTCCTCGGACACAGTGGAACAAGAAGACTGGGCTACGGTAGAGTCCGAGGTGTAAAATTGAAATGAGTCGCCAGTTCTTATACCAAGCCCATCAAGGAAGAGGTACTCCTCATTAAATCTGAAGGCAACATGGACAAGCAAACTAAGCCAAATTTGACAACAAGTTGTTAAGAAAATCACAAAATACCAATCTAATAGGAGTATCGAACTTCAGTTAGAAACATGAGTTACATAAATTATTCATACCCAGAGACCCCGTGAAATGATAAAGTTGTAATTGGTAGTGGCTTCTCCATCGCAACGGAGTGTTTTCTACGTTTGATGATTCCAATGAACAAGTCACAACATACGTTGTTATTTCCCATCTGCGTATAATTACCACTCATTTGGATACAAATTTATGTATAACTACCTATAGAACTTCAAATATTTTTCTTCTTTCAGAGTGCTCAACATTCAGATGTAGAACATACCTCATCATCTATATCATGCACCATGCTATGACCATCAAGAACTTCACTTGAGCCGTCCCTCTTAGCAGTGAGCCATGTTGAACTTTTTGCTACTCCTGGTGTTCTCACAGAAACTGCTTTATACATGGTACCAATTGGTCTCAGACCATCCGATATCGTCACATGAAAATGAGTTTCCCCAATACCTGTTCATGCAACAGATTAGAGATATTGCAAGTCTTACAAAACATCACAACTCAGAAAACAGAGAAACTATTAAAGCTGGGGACACACTGGATATTTCTACCAATTGTATTAATTTACCTTGCACGTAGATACTATAAAATGCCAGCATGATTGGCATGTCGAAAAAGCACAAGTGCACAAAAACATATGGTATTCCAAATACCAGGAAAAACATAAACTGCAAAGAGAAACACTAATATAGATGGAAACGAACTACCTTGAGGTTTGTATCTATCCCTTGCAAATACAAGGGCAACACATGGGCTGAAACCATGACGTCGTTGATAAGCATAACTAGAGCTATTTGAACCTTTATAGAGAAAGGAACCATGTGCACTTCCAACAATGACAGTTCCAGGTGGCATAGCATAATCTGCAACGTTTTCCCACTTAACAAGCTACTTAAGTTGTAGTAACTGAATAACTGTGACACTAATTCAGAGTGTCACTCATCTAGTTACTTAATAATGTCATTTGCTAAAGGTCGTAAGTAACAACTTCTTGAAACAGGTTCAACCATAAAATTCATCCGCACGACATACAATAAGAGATTCTTATTTTATAAACTCAACAACTATTGTAAATATTTCATGTGATATGCCATTGACTTTTTTTGTTCTAACAAAGTATGTTGTACATGAAACCATCACATTCCATATTGAAGCACTGTAAATGTAAAACACTCACCGACTTTCTCAACAATGGATCTCATATTAGAATCTTGTCCCTGAAACGTGAAATGGTCATATAAGAGATGGAAGGAAAGGTCAAGGTATTTGAAAAAGCTATCCAGTAAACACTCACTCCGAAAATCATGATGGCTGCAGGTGATGGACTATTCGAAGTAGTAATTGAGAACTCTCTTATATCCCAAACAAATTTATCATAGGTCGAATTAGAGAAATTCTGACAAATATATAAAGAGCTTCAGATAGTATTTGACACCAAACATAACCAAATATCATCACAGAGACTGGTAATGACATTATAAGGAAAGAAATACCAAAGACATGCATTCTAACACCATATCAACATCACCTCTCCTGAACGTACGTATGGAATAGTATCAATTTTCACTCCCGGGATAAATCCAACAAACAGACAAATGCCCTGCTGATCACCACCGCTATCCAGTTCATCCTCATTCCATTGGACCTATAAAGGATGCAAAATGATATCTTTTGACTTTTTCTACAGTCATAATAATAGTATACATGCACATAATACGATATACTACAGAGTACAGACCCAACAAATATGGATAATTTTATCTCCCACACCTCTTTGAATTCACTGCTAATGGCATCACGACCAATTATTCCACGCGCCCCAGATGTGATTAAAGGAGTTCTGGTTCCTAACCGTCTGTGCAGCTGCCTCAAAAAGTGAAATGCTTACAGAACCCAATTGGTCAGCTCCCACAATTCATACATGGATATAAAGATAAGATGGCATACCAGTGCGTGTGCTCTTTGGAGTGAAAACTTGAGGCCAACACACACAATGGCGAAATGGGGTCTAATTGGAGTGGATAAGACTCTATCAATAACCTCTCCAACCGCATCCTATATTTCCATTCCACACATAAATAATAACAAAAGGTAACACATTTCCGTACATAGTCGATATGGATTCAAAAGCTGCGTATTTGATGATCGGGTCAGGTACCTCAAGCGAAGGATTCAGAGAGAGCGCGGAGGCGAATTTCGGGCGAGAGAAGACCCGGTTGCAGACTTGATTCCACGATCGATTAACGCAAGCCGCTTGTGCGAACGATGCCGCAGGAAGCCTTAATAAGATGTTGTGTAGTAGGTCTCCGTTAAGCAAATCGAACCTTCCAGCTCCTCCAGCTTCAGATTCATCCGCGGCCTTCAACGACTTCGCATCTCCTTCCATGGCTCTCCGTCTCGGGCCTCCAACCAGAGGTTCGTTGTTTTAGATGCGTATGGGTGGGTTTCTTTATCTAAAACGGTACCGTTAACAAGCTTCTATCACGTTGACTGCCAACCAGAGTCGATAATTCTTATTTTGTAAAGAAAAGGGTGATTTCATTATTAATAATATGTATGTATATAACACCAAGGACGGAAGGGTTGGCAGAGCCTTACAAGAAGAAGAATGCTAGTTCCTCAATGCTACAGGAACAACAAAAATCAATAGTCAATAGATAAAATGAGAATTAAATGATTTTCATTGACTTCATCCAGCTAATATCTTCGGGGACTTGTTTAATGTCGTGACTAATATCATTTTAAGCTTTAATTCCATATCATCTCTTTCAAGATGTTGTGATGGTCAGTCGGCTCCTTCTTAATGTTTCTAAAACCACTGGAAGATGCCACTTTGAAATGAAACTATTGGCTTTTAAAAATTGTAGTGCACTGAACCATATCTTTTTGAGAAAGTGCAGTCAAAAATAAATGATCTCTTGTTTCTTCAGCCACATTGCAAAGCACACTATCTTTTGTTGTCAGTAAATCCTCTGCTAGCAAGATTGTCTTTGGTTTGAAGTTTTTTCAGTGCAGCAAGCTAAGCTCTTAAGGAGGCTTTAGGTGATGAAAAAGAGTTCCAGACAAAGTCGCTCCAATCCTCTTTGTTTCATGTTCTTGTTGCGGTTTTGTACGTTCCTTTAACTATAAAATCTTGTTTTTCACCAGTCCAAACAAGAAGTTCTGATTTTTAGGAACTTTTGAGCACCCATGACTTGCAACTTCTCAAAGGAGCTTCCCACCGGTGAATAACTTGAGTCCAATAAGCATCAATCCACTGATTCCATTTGCTGTTGTTCAGATTTTGTAGATCCCAGATTTGTGCCATAGAAAGCCCGTCCGTCATTCATTTTAGCAAGATTTTTAATGTTCAACCCTCCTTCGGATTTTTCTTTGCAGACTTGATTCCAATTGACTAGGTGCTTGGCTCTGCCAACTCCATTGCATTTCCATAAAAATCTAGCACAAATAGAGCGTTGATAAGATTTTTTTTTTTTTTTTTTTTTTTTGTAACAAGAAGATTCTAGCCCAATAAAGCGCAACAGACTGGATCACAGATTTAACAAGCACTGCTCTTCGAGAATTCAAAGGGATAACATGATATCTGATTGGCACAGGGCTGATATCTGTCCTAAGAATCTGAGAAATCCACCTTTTTTCTCTTTATGTATCCCAGCAACAAAAACTTGACTTTTCTGGAAATTTATAGAAAGTCCAGAGCTACTAAGAAATTCTTCCACAGCATTCTTTTCTGCCTCAATGGAAGAGTTCTTTCCCTTGGAGAAGAAAAATAAGTCATCAGCAAATAACAGATGCGACAACTTAACTCTATGACATTTAGGGTGAAAACACAAACCATCCTTGCTTGATAATGAATTTAACTTCCTCAAAGATACTCCATGAGAATGGTGACGAGAAAAGGCGATAATGGATCTCCTTGTCGAATAACTCTTTTTCCTTCAAAATAATCAATCATTTCTCCGTTAATCATAATATATCTGACAGTTGAGATGCACATATGAATCCAAGATATGAACTTAAATGGGAAATTCAGCTCTATTGCAGAAAGTTCCAATTTATAGTGTCAAATGCCTTCCTTAAATCAATTTTCCAAACCACTCCTCGCTCATTTGTCTTCTGTTATAACCCGTGAGGATTTGTTGAGCAAGGTTACATTTGCCACGATTGACCTGCCAGTGATAAAAGCACCCTGAGCTGGGTCGATAATATATGGCAGAACCATCTTCACCCTGAAGCAAGAATAGAAGCAATAATTTTGTAAACAATGTTAAAACAAGATATTGGCCTGTACCCATCTGGATTTTCTGTGTTGACAGCCTTTGGAATTAAGGCAATATAAGCTGAGTTGATGCCGAAGGGAAGCGAATTGAATTTCAGGCAATGTCTGATTGAGTCACAAACCTCTTTGCCAATAATGCTCCAGCAACTTTTGAAGAAGCTGGCAGAAAAACCATTCAGACCAGGAGCTTTTATCATCGCCCATTCCCTTCAATGCAGTAAGCACCTCAAGGTCCGAAACCTCCCTGAGAGACGTCTCTGAAGTTGTCCTCTTTAACTAAGATATCCCTTTTGATACAATCCCTGTTAACAGGCATACCATAGCCAGATGTGCATAAAAGATTCTTGAAAAAAGTAGAGAAGACTGATTGAATGGTGGCTTGGTCCTGAGAGTAAGATCGATCAGTAGTTCTTATCCCTTTGGTGTTCTTCGTCCCTCTGTTCTTCATAAATTCATTGAAAAAAAATTGTATTAGCGACACATAGTTAAGCCAGTTAAGCTTGGTTCTTTGTCTGTGGAAGAGAAATTGATTCCTGCTGAGCTTGCTAAAATCTGAGATCAAGGTTCTTTCTTTAGAAATAAGAACCTGGTTCAAAGGATCTTTGTCAAGAAGCAATTGAATTCAGATTAGCTTGTCCTTTGTGTCTTGAACCCTCCGATCAATGCCCTTTGTCTGGTGAACAAAATTGTGCTTCATCATTCTTTTGATTTATTTTGGAGCATGAAAAAGTTAGTGCAGTTCCTCCTTGTCCAAGTAGTACGAATAAGCTCTGAGAAATTATCAAACTGCTCCCAAAAAGAGCAATATCTGAAGGTCTTTTCCTGTGAATTTTAGTACCCCAACTGACAGTAACAGGGGAGTGATCACTGATCAAAGAATCCCAGAGGACCAAAATGAGCACAACTGTCATTGGAGGAGTCATTCCATTCTTTATTTCTCAAGGCTCTATCCAGCTTGCTCCAAATTCTCTCAAGAGAACTTTTTTTATTGCTCCAAGTGAAGAAATTCCCACTTGACTTCATGTCTGTAAGTTGATTAACATTCATGAAATTTCTGAGATCATCAGTGTCTTTGACCTTGATTGTATTGCCATTCAGCCTCTCATTCTGATTCAAAATACAATTGAAGTTAGTCCACCATAACGATCCAGTTTCCTTTCCTGCTGCTTATAAGCAAACCAATCCAGTCTGGACCATATATCCCTTCTTTCATTTGAATTGTTGCTGGCGTAGACAAAACCAATCCAGGTTGGATGGCTGCAAATAGTTACTTCACAAATCAAAAGGTGAGCGTCTTTTAACATGTTACTGAAACTGACAGTTTGATTGTTCCAAGCAACCATGATTCTAGACATATAACTGTGTTGAGGACGGATATCAGTTAACCAATTGCTGCGTAGAAAGCAAGGTTGGACTAACTCTTTAAAGTTGGAACTCCTGATCTTAGCTTCTAAAAGAGCTACAACATCTAACTTCTTTTTTCTTTACCGGATGATTCAGACCCTAATATTCCAAGATGCAACTTTAATCATTCATGACTAAGAGATTTTTTTGTTACCTGCCAATCCAACTGTCTTGCCACTCACCATTTTTATTTGCTTTGTTGTGTTCTCCTTGCACGTTGTCCCTTCCTCATCATTACGCGGAGCTTGATGAAATCCACTAGTTTCGCCAGAGTCATTGCTTCTATATTTTTTCTCCACTTTTGAGTCACCCTCTTTCTTTTTGTCTAGCTCTTTTAAGAGCACTTTTGGATATGTACTGTTTAAATTCTTCTTCTTTTTTAGCATTGCCCGCCACGACAGTGGGTATGACAACGCTATAAGAAATCATCTTGTTACCGCTGCTGGCTTCTTCTTGCGTCTCTGGAGTGATTGTGCTCTCTTCTTCATTGTTACTTTCTACTGTTGTAGTATTATCTTCTGATTCATTTGGGGTTTTGTCTTCCAATGCAATGTCTTGGGTGTTCTTGTTGTCCCTTTCTTCTAATTCTTTCATCCCCTTCAGCACTTCTTCTGGCGAGGGAATTGAGCCTTTGTCCTTCACATGACCAAATTTACAGCAATTGGTACATCTTGGAGGTCGCCATTCATAAATCACTCTCTGAACATGAAATTACCAAAGGGATCCTTGTATCGGATGTTGTCCATTAAGTCCTGGCGTAGTTCATCGTCGAGAGTCTTTTGGCTCCTAGATACAACTGACATGTATAAATTATTAGCCATTTAGAGTTCGATATGAAATTTAACCAAAGACATATTTCGATAACACATACGCAGAGTAGAAAACAATAAGTTCCTTCCCGACTCTAACACTAGAGAGTAGAAGGCAGTGTTTGAGGCTCATTCGGCAAATCAGGTCCGGATTGGAACATGTTGTGGAAGTTGACATCTGAGTTTGCTGCAGTGCTGAAATGGCTTGTGTACTGCATTGATGAGGGGACTGTACACGTGAGGCCACTCAACGGTTTCCTGCAACTGCTCGCTTTCCCTCGTCAAACTCATCCAGTGCATGAAACCTGCATATAGTCAAATGCATAGTGAAGCCATGGAAGAGTAATTATATTTACCAAAATGTCACCAGGTAGCACCGTCACTGAAGTTTCTGAAGTTTCCTGATGGTTATGAAAAAATCATCAATCAAATCCACACAAACATGGAAGAGTGATTATAGGCTGCTTTGGTTCAGCTCCATCTGACAAACATGAAACACTAACTGTATTTAACATCAATCAAATCCACAGCAAAGAGTGAATTCTGAATATACTGGTTAGAGCATTGCAAGACCAAGAATGCACCTCGTAACATGTATGATTGTATTAATTTACAAATCCTGGAAACACTTCTCGTCTGAATATTAGATAGTATGTCTATCAACTACAGACAATACACCTACAAATAAGAGCAGATCTCAACAGACAAATTCCACTAACACTAAAAAAACCGACATAAAGAGCAGGCCACACTGCAAAGTACTACATAAACAAAATGAAATTGGATTCAAACTGAATTAGCAAGGCTTATACAAGATAGTTAAGTGAAGCAACAAGAAGATTTATTACCTGATACATTGCTGGCAAAACCTTTGCTTCCTGCCCTGAATCGTAGCCTCTGCTTTTTTAGAATGAACGTCACACGCCTTATGTCTTCTTTGATAACCCCTGCAGCTACTGAGGTCTGATCTACAGTTATCAACAAGACAAAAAGATGTCTGCTGCACCAGTGCTGTTGCCTGCTGCTCTTGCCTTCTTTGAAGGCAAAGACACAAGCGAGCTAGAAATTCCCAGCTGAGTTTAGGATGCAATGACACTTCCCAGCATCAAATCCACAGAGAAACTACCAGACCCATCAATGTGGTGAGCAGTACATTAAGAGCATCACAAAAGTCATATTGGACATATTATACCATCTCCGCCAAATTGGAGGACAATTGACACCTTTAAGGTCATACTAGAACAAAAATACTCATTCCAGTATTTCCTATATTGGAGACGATAGTTCTACTTTTAATTTTGAACAATCAAGAAAGGGAAACAAATTAGAAATAGTCGAAATCATTCAATTTTCCTAGTGGTGCATATATTATTGACATATTTTAGGGTCCATTTTAACTAATTTTCATCCTTAATCGGGAGCCCATCTATATGCATAAAAAGGTCATTTGGTACAAAAATGATAATTATGTGAATAAAACTACTTTTTATAGTACTTCATACAACAGAGACAATGATTCTATATTTGATATTGAAAAATCAAGAGAATGGAACTTTTAAGGTGGGTTATGATTTGGGTTTCTCGTCTGACTACAAGAAAGTACCCCAAAGACCTTCCTTTTTCGCAACCACATGACCGAGTCATGAACTTTGTCAAGGTGGGACTTTTAACAATGCATACATGAAAGTAAAATCCAGGTTAATCATAGTAAAGTGGTGACCTGATATATATGTGTCCTCCTTTACTAGAAACCAATCTGAACAACCATTTTAATTAGGGATCTGATTGGTATTTAGAGGCAACTCACATTTTTCTTGATTTACTCAGACTATGTATGAGCTTGGCAAAATGATTCTACTCTCTTCATACAGCCCTCATAAAGTGGCACACTTGGAACATAGCCTTACGGATTCATATCAGCAATCAACCAATGATTTGGTCAATTCCACTTTGCCAGCCCAGTCAATCCACTAAGTATGCTTCTTTTGATCCCTTATCCTAACACTGATCTTTTGCAAGCTTTCAAAATGCTAATGATAGCCTCACTCTTTCCTGCTTATCAAGACGAAGAAGAAGATTTCATTATTATATGCTATTGAA
Source organism: Umbilicus rupestris (assembly GCA_963678935.1). NCBI lineage: Eukaryota > Viridiplantae > Streptophyta > Magnoliopsida > Saxifragales > Crassulaceae > Umbilicus > Umbilicus rupestris. The sequence goes on along the minus strand of OY787628.1, from coordinate 9,802,867 downwards.
CTGGGATCCCAGACCATAGTGGTGCAACATCAGCTATATCATCATGTCCCACAGGCCTCATGAAAAGTTTCAAGTATAACTAATTAAGATGAATAAAACTATTTAAGGAAGTTTATTTAAGTCCACAGACTCTTATTTCATGCTCTTTATATAGAACTGATATAGATAGAAATAGAGATGGAGATAAAGATGTGCTCGGTCTACATCGGTTAGAAATACAAAAGAAAGAAACTCACCATCAGAAGAAAACTTCAATCATCCAGCACCGAACGAGAGTGTCTGGGAGGTGGACTGACACTCCCACCACGGCTGATACTTAGAGCTGTCCAAGCCTTCTGTATTTCCAAAGTCATGGCACTGTCCACACTGCCTGATGATAGCCTCTTATGGGCCTTCTGCAAATGAAGCTTGAGAGAACTGCTGCTCAACCCAGCATTTTTTCCACAAATGGAGCAAACTTTCATCACTGGTTTCCGCTGTTTCCATTCCATTGAAACCTTCCCATGAAGCTTCCAATCAAGCTCAACCAGAATCTTTGCAAATCCATCATTAGGTTGGGCTCGGCCATGAACTCTTTTTAGCATGTTCCAGGCATCCAATAGGGTGAGTCTCCTGTGTGACAAGGAAATTTCAAACAAGCATTTTAATCCACCTTAACATCAGTAGCGACCATGCCAACTATAAAAAAATAAAACAATTGACATGAATGGAAAACATAATAGGAGTTCTATGGCAACACTAAAAATGCTACACACAACAGATGCATATAGAAACCATTAAAGCATACATACTGCACATTCTTACTTTCTGAGCATTAAGTACGCCAGAACTAGTGTTGCACTCCTACTTCTGCCTTCAAAACAGTGAACTAAGACCTTCCCACCAGTTTGCTCAACATAATCAATAAAATCACAAGCATCTTCGAAGATGCAGCTGATATTTGCGTCCTCATTGTCAATTATCTGCTCAAAATAGTGACAGATACGATTTCAAGGGAAACCAGACATCTTAATTTTTGAACTAAAGCTGAGAAAAAGTTATGGCCGTCGATGGTGATCCTATCAAACATTGTGGAAGAGGCATACACGCACAACATTCATTTATGACGTATGAGGACTCTACTCTAGAGCTGTAGAGAAGAGGGAGCTGAGAGACAAATAAAAGGATTGGGCTGTTAAAGTAGAACATTAAAAGTATATAACTTATCACAGGTCGACATGTATCACTATAGTGGTGTGCTTAAAAAGCATGGGGGTTAAAATTTGATTGAAACTATACACTTGACTTCATATAATTATGTAAAACAATACGTCTCAAAAACATTGGAAGGGAAAATCAAGTGGATTTTATTGAGAACTAACAAAAATAAAGCCTAGAAACAGCAAGCTAATCAGGACCATTGACTGATATGCGATGAAATGAACGTGATTTGCTAGACTAGGTAACAGGAGATTTATTAAAGGAATTAAGTAAAAGATGCTGCAAAAGCATGTCGCCTATATGATAATTTGAAAACTAACTCCTCAAACCTTCAAGTTTAAGGATAGAAAATGAAAGAAATTGTGCAGAAGATGCTGCGATAGCATGACACCTATATGATAATTTGAAAACTAACTCCTCAAACCCTCAAGAAAAAGGAGAGAAAAGTAAAGGAATTGTGCAGAAGATGCTGCCAATGCATCTCGCCTTTATGAGAATTTGAAAACTAACTCCTCAAGCCTGGCAAGTTATCAGGACCAACATATCACTAGCAGATGTTTGCAACTCAGACTAGTGGTAGTGATAACTGACACTTCTGCTTATGTTGAAATTTATGAGTGGCAGGAAATGTTGGATGGTGATATAATCATATAATGCACTTGTGCAAACAAAAGTAACTCGTCCTGCAGACGCAGGTTAAAGGAAACAAATACTAAAGCAGAAGATAACACCATCCCCTAAAAATCAGAAAATACTTACTGAAAAATTTTTGTACTCAAATATTTCAGGATGCTGAGAGTCTGATTGCCCAATTTCATTAGAGCATAAGCATAAAATATGTGTAACTCCTAGATGCTGCAGTGTGTGCATAGACCTTGCAGCAAGAGCACCACCAATAAATATACCACCGATAATCAAAGTTGGTCTCTCAGTGTTTCCAGCATCCGATATCAATGATATTCTCTCAAGGATATGCTCGAGCCTCACCTGAATGCAAATTAGTATGTCTAAGCTTAAGAAAGTAAGATACTACGATTATATGATGTCACGCTTGGAACTGGATTATATACCTTCAGTTCGTAAACATCCACAATGTTGTTGCTGCCACTAGCCTCGAAAAACCCAGAATTGAAGTTGTTATCCTGGCATAACTTAACCACCTCAGTTCTCAGCATATCATCCCACTGTTCAATTTCTTTATTTAATTTGACATCCCCCTGAACACAGAAATGACAACATGATTCTGACTTAAATAAACATGTGATTTTGTAATTACATAGAAACAGAAACAAAAAAGCTCTTATACTTAAAAGCTTAAGTGTAGAATGACTAAAAGGAACTCCTTTTGGTTACATTTTAAAATAAATAAATACCCAGACAAAATTGTTCAAGTACAATTGTAAGTAACTTTTAATCTTAATTACATTAAACCATGATCGAACCAACATAACAACATTTTGTCATCCTTTTGAAAATTAAGTGTGAATGATGGAGAATCACTATGCCATAATATAAGAAGTGTGTACCCTTACTTTTGGACCCATGCCCAAGCAAAACAAGAGACATAAGCTTAATGTTGCCTAAACAGACTCAGTTGCTTTACCTTTGCAAGTTTGTGGAAGTCGCGAAGTTTTGCAGTCAACTGAACGCTGCGCATGGGATCACCATTTTCTTTGCAGAACTTCCCAAGATAAGCTTCGCGTGAGTTTGGAGAGCCAAAGTCACCAATGTCTTTATAGCCTGATGACTTAATACCTGTTTTCTGCATTTCTAAGTCGTTAATATCTAAATGATTACTGCAGCTATGTTCCTCCTTACTTGGTGGTGAAGGAGATGTAACTCCAGTTTCATCAAAGGTAATTGAAGATTCAGGAACCATCATATCATCTTTGTCAAAATGTTCAGATGGATTTCTACTTGCAATATTCATAAAAGACTGTAACAGGCCATCCAGTTTTTGGTGAAGTGTAATGAGGAAGATATGGAAACCCTGCAAATCCCTGAAGGCCGAGCGGAATCCCTTACGAAATTCACAAACAGATGAACTCTTTTGCACCACAGGTAATTCATTTGTGTCGCATTCGGGTAAAGGAGATCCTAATCTACCTCCTGTAATGTCATATAACAAGTTTGACGAGTACCCAGAACTATTCAATAGTAGCTCTACTAATTTTGGATATGTTGAATGGTCTTGGGAACGTTTTCCAGCTGGAGGTCGACGAGGAACAACCGAGTCAATCGCCACAATATGAAAATTATTTTTTCCAAGAATTCGTTGAATTTCCAGACTCGTCTCACCACGTGTTCGTGACTCGGTGGCATCAGCAAGAATAAAGTTCTTAGAAACCACTCCTGAATTGAATTGGATCAATCTGCTATCGACAGATGTCGCCCTTCTATCTTTCTGAAGAGCCTTGATAACATTCGGCCGGTACCTCTTAATTGCAGAATCAAAAGCTTCCTTTAAAGCATCTTTATTCGCCGATGCCATTTTATCTGCCATCAACAAATTTGCATTATTTCCGCGCCATCTAAGTTGATGGTTAGGGAGCCTATCTTCATTTCTGATGACAAGGTCTAGCATCAAGATCCTTCCGAGAGCTGATGCTGTTCTTTCTCCAGCTTCCTCTGTATGAAATGCATTTGAGGTCTCTAATAAAGGGCATCCATGCACATAACTGCAATACGCAATGGTTTTTTGTCATGTATCAGAATTCAAGTAGTTTCTCAAACTTAAAATATATTATTATTGTGAGCCATCATTTGAAATTTAAATCAGAGCATTCTGTCTCCCTCTTAACGCTTAACCGATGTCCTTAAAGATCATCAGTTAGTGTAAACTTATGCATCAGATTGATGATTCATTATGGCATCAGAACATGACATTGCATCAGTTGATTCTTACAGTCTGCCAGATAAAGTACCTGTAAGGCGATTAGATATTTAAATTCACCAGCCTTCAGTTTTGAACCAGATAGTTATAAACAATGGTTGACCTCCAGAATTTAAGGGAAAGACTATATAAATGCAGGAGTTGAGAATAAAATGTACTTCATTAAAAAGATGCACCGGCTAAGCTCAAGGGCTTCAAGAAGTTCAGAACATGTCACTTCACCAGCTTCATCACCACCTGTAGTGGCTGCATCTTTTGCCCTTTCTGCGGCTTCCTTGATTTGGAGCCACTCAGAGTTGGAACTGTGAATTATTCTAGCCTATATTTTCAAATAAAGATTTCAGTAAATTATTCAACGAGAACAAAGATGGTCAACCATCTATGGAATGAAGTTTGACCTGAGGTGTCTGCACTCCAAGCCACTTAGCAAATTCATAACCAAGACGTTCCGACTGTGTAGCCATCCTAGATGATGCAATCTTTATAACAGCTGCTGCTTCTTTTGAAGAATCACCAGCCGCAGAAAGGCTGAATAAGGCAAAGAAGACTACACCACCAGAATTCACAGTGACCTACATCAATAATACTAAATGAATAGAAGAATTATTTATTGACCTTCGAAAGGAGACTAGTCAGATTAATCGGAGTATAGAAGGCTTTTTTTAGATGCGAACTCTTGTAATATACATGACAATTATACAAGCCAGAAAAAAGGGCTACGCTTATTGTTTGTCCTCTATTAAATTAGAAAAAATATAACCAAACATCAAGAGATCGCCTTGCATTGGAATTTGAAATCCTTGCTTATTGAAGGCATGGTCATTCTATTATATTTCAGGCATGATAATAAGAGAAATATACCTCAAGCGCTTTGTTCATGTCATCCTCAGAATTCTCAATACTGATACCATGTTCAGTGTGATGAAGAGAAGAAAGCATGTTCCATGAAAAAGATGATGATTCTATATTCAGCGAAACAGTTCTACCAAGTCTCTCCCAAAGACTGATTTCTGTAGCTTGCTCAGGAACCAAAAGATGCTCTGAAACTGCATTTGATTCTGGTAGACTGTTTGACCATCACAGGCACAAAGATACAAGGCCTTTGAATTATGCAGAGTTTCTTTAATAAATAAGAAAGAAAACGGAGCTGCGTTTGCAATAGGAAGTGCATGCTTAGTCCAGAACACCTTGCCCAGCATTGAATAAACATTCTTTCAATTACTTGTCTTCTACTTTTACGTGATGTAAATGTATGTTCTATATAACTATCAGGTGAGAAGATTGAGGAAGGTGTTTACGGCCTGTGTCTGATATCAAGTTCAAGTCCTTACCGGACTATAAGGGACAATCTTGAATGTCATTATTATTAGTAAGAGATAATTGTGTATGAACAAAGCTGGAGGAAACAGTAAGCACACCTGAATGACATAGAAGAAGCAGATCGACTGGGGAATCCAGAAGGGCGAAACTTTCCGCTTCGTTTCCGAACCAACTCGAGCCATTGCGTGAAGCGATAAGCTGGACCTGCGGTCATATCCCCCAGCAGATACAGCACCTGCTCAGCATACACATTCAAGTTTCAAAAATTAATGATATGGTATTAATAATCAACAATAAGAAGCAAGTGTTGAAACTTGCACGAGAAGTGGCTGTGAGAGGCAAAGGAGTCTCAGACTCCTCTGAATCGATCTCCGACGTTCGTCCCTTGTCCTCCTGTTCATGGTCAAACACGGCATGGAATAGTAATACTTAGATGAGATCAGGAGCCAAAAATGTGCATCAAAAGGAAACACATAAAAGTCGTTACTGATGAAATCGGAAATGGATAGAGAGGTACCAGCATCGCCATACTAAGAGAGTCACGGATGATTATCGCAGCGGGGTGGTCCTGCTGCTGCCTTCGCTCCTCCGCCATTAGATATTACATGGAGAAAGAACAAAGGTAAAGTGAAAAATCCGAGATCTGATAACAAAGGTTAGTTCACGGCAGTCAATCAATCAGCAAGTAGCATATAGTGGAATACAGAGACCGACGTCCTCAAATCAAAACTACTGCCGATGCCGAGTGAGAATTTCTGGAGATGCTATGCTGGGTAGCTTAGGGTTTAAATGGCTTCGTCTTTCCTACGGAAGTGAACTATAACTTGTATTCTTTTGGAGTAGTTTTAATTTGTATTCTTTTTGACAGAATAATTTGTACCCGTTGTTGTTGAAGTAGTTGATAGGTTTGCTAGTGTGAGTAATTTGTTGTTGACCTATGCTCGATCGATTTGTTCTTTCAGCAAGTTTCATTCGTTTACTAAGGAGGGAGCTTGAATGACTAAGGAAGTATTTCAGGTTAATATCGAACGCAAATGCTTACGAAATGGGACTCAAAGCTATGCAAAAAGGATCGAATGGGTGATTGAAGCAGAAAACTTGGTCGCCCGTGGAGATCATCGGTTCGTACTACATCATCAATTACTCAGTTAGATTGATAGCTTGGAATGAAAGATTCTAGAGCTCGGAACATCATTGGTTTGAGTGAGTGATCTCAAAGCTCTGTGGACCGGTAAATTCGCCCACTGACTCAATTGCACTCCTTGCTTGCACGCAAAGAAAAAAAAGGAGGGGGCAGTGTGGCGAGGATGGAGGATTAGTGACGTCGCATCATCCATCACCAAACCACGCACTGTGGTACAGCCTGTGAACCAAATGGTTTGGTGATGATTTGATCTGTAACCCATATCATCTTGTCCGGCGTGGTTTACTAATTACTACTCCTTGCTGTCAGTATCTGCAAGTTCACAGTTGTATAAAGATGGCAGCAAGGAAACCTCGCCATCGCCATCTGACTGTAGTAGTTTACATTATGGGGAGAGGAAAAGTGGAGTTGAAGAGGATTGAAAACAGTGCAAACAGGCAAGTTACCTTCTCCAAAAGGCGTAGTGGAATATTCAAGAAAGCCTTTGAGCTCTCAGTCCTTTGCGAAGCCGAGGTTGTCCTTCTCGTCTTGTCCCCGTCTGGACACAGTTACCACTTCGCCAGTCACAGGTATGAACTGCGCGGGAGGATCATCGGATCGTATTTATATTACTCAGGCAAGATATTGATGTAAAAAGGCTTGCAGCTTGGATAGGACTATTGCAAGATACAGGAATGACGCAGGCCTTCCACAGCCACCGAATTGGCTACTTAATTCCATGGAGGTAGGTATCCGTATCAGTGTGTTTTGCGTTACGAGTAGATGGATTAGTAGTGACCCTGGCCTCGTCTCTGAGTTGATGATATGTATGCCTGTAGGTTTGGAGGTGTGAAATTGAAGACATGAAAACAAGTATAGGCAGCTTGGAAACAAGCCAAAAGTATGCACTAGCAAATGGTTTATATATATGCACTGTGAAGTGACACTGATCATTTTGAAAGCAGGCACTTTGCTGGGGAGGATATAGCAATGCTGGAACTAAGTGAGTTACAACAGCTTGAGCGAAAACTGAAGACCGGAGTTGAGCGGGTGCGCTCTAAGAAGGTAACACCAGACAGCTTTTCAGCCACAAATAACTACCGAGAAGATATATATATATATATGCTACTGAAAGACAACAATGTCATTTGGTGCATGACTGTCTTGATAAATTGATTTCAACCCCGCAGAGACGGATCGTTTCAGAGCAGATAAGATCACTGAAGCAAAAGGTGAGGTTGATGATCAGAATTCAGCACCCTGCTACTCTTCACATTCCGAGATTATTTACCTAGTAATTATTGTTATTATATGTTTTCAGTATAGAGCACTGCAGGAGGAGAATACTAGCCTTAAGACGACGGTCAGAAAGCTAAACTTGAACTCAAAAACAAAAATACGGTCCAGTTGCAATCCTTGTCATTCTTATACCAGCAACAGCAAAGCCTTAGATTCAAAGCTAGCTCGCTGAGTTCTTCAAAGAAATGGATGAAGCTCTCAGCCAATCATGCACTAGTTGCAGGCTCAAAGGGAGCTGCTATGTAAATTTATTACAGTTTTACAGCCATCGTATCTTCTTTTGTGTCTGGGAAATGTAAATTCATAAACTTCTTTTCCACAAAATAAAATTAGAAGAATAGATAAAATCTATGTGAAAATAAATTCAATACTTTGTTCGATCCATAACTGAATTTTGATCAAGAATCGACGCGTCAGAATCTGATTGGATAAACAGAAAGTCATCCTCTTTCCCTTCTTTGCTTTTTTCGTCTTCAAGTCATAGGGGCTTCTTCCGTCTTCTCTCCCCGATTTCAGCCGGCCCGACGGGCAATTTGAAATCTGTAAGCTCCTCCCTTTTCCCGATTTACTACTTGTCGTGTTACGTGCGACTTTGATTAGTTTTAGTGGTCAGTTGGACAAGTAAGAATCTGCAGATGGCGAGTCAAGGAGGAGGAGGAGGTTCCTCGAGGAGGAGATTTTCATATCAGGAACCGAGGAAACTTGCCGATACTAATGCCGGAACCAATTTCTCCAGAAAATCTGTCTCAGTTTCTCGTTCTCCCATGTATGCTCACTTCAAATTGCTTCCTTTTGCTTTTCTTTTCCTAATTTTAAGTATTCTCATTGTATTCATTCTCAATCGATTAATCCTGACCCGACCTGAATATACCTATCTGGTGTTGTAGCTTTGCAAATTATTGTCTTTCACCGTATTGACCCTCACTAATCCCAAATTGATACACCAAGCAGGCCTGATTGAGGATTTTCCTGATCAAATTATACACGAAAATTGTGCGGATTGTAGAACACTTATGCTAGCCTTAGATTTCAAATATTAAATGATTCAGTTTAGTAAAGCAAGAAAAAGAGAAATTGGCATTAGCAGTTTTAGGAATGCTTATTGTATGAGCTGATCATTGGAGGTAATCTGATTAGGATATTTTTCTAAATGCATCTTTCGCTAATCAAAGCGTATTTTTCTCCTACACAGCTGGTTAGGATTCAGTATTTGAGTGTGCGCTCGGAGATGCACGACTTAAAACATGACTTATCTTCAACAGTTTAGGGTTAGCTTTATTGAGGCTCTATGGAAATGTTTATGAGCTAAGAGCTTAATATTGTTTTGGAATACAGGGGATTGACTGGAGAGCGTACTGTCAAGAGACTGAGGCTCTCAAAGGCTCTGACAGTGCCTGAAAACACAACCATTTATGAGGCTTGTCGCAGGATGGCAGCTCGTCGAGTTGATGCATTGTTGCTAACAGACTCAAATGCGTTACTTTCGGGCATTCTTACTGATAAGGTTCCATTTGGATACAAGGATACTATCCTCTTCAAAAACAATATAAAAAAATGTTTGTAGCATCTGACTCACTGATGCTTTATTTTGTAGGATATAGCCACTAGAGTCATAGCTGTTGAAGTTAATATCGAGGAAACACCAGTTTCCAAAGTAATGACACGGAATCCGACCTTTGTTCTTTCAGACACTCTTGCTGTGGAAGCCCTGCAAAAGATGGTACAAGGTTGGTTGTTGTTTATGCGCAGCATACAACATTTCTTACGCACCATCGAGTTCTTGACTTGATCAGTTTAATTACAGGAAAATTCAGGCATTTGCCTGTTGTGGAGAAGGGGGAAGTTATTGGCTTACTAGACATTGCAAAGTGTCTGTATGATGCTATTGCTAGAATGGAAAGGGCCTCTGAAAAAGGGAAAGCTATTGCTGCAGCTGTTGAAAATGTAGAGAGAAATTGGGGGGCATCTGCAACTGGTGAGCAGAGTTCTATAGCTTACTGGCCGTCTCGGTGTATCTTATTGTCTTTTCATTTTGTATTTTTTGCTTTATGTATGTGATTGGATGATTTCTCCAACTACAAGTGTATGACTTTGCAACTCCATTTGTCCCTTTCAAGGCCCAAATACATTCATTGAAAGTCTTCGGGAGAGACTTTTCCGCCCTTCTTTATCAACACTCATCAACGAGAATGCAAAGTAGGTAATACCAGACAATTGATATGGCTTCCAGTGTAGGCTCACTAACTTATGTCGTCTATTATTTTTTTAATCTTCCAGGGTGGTAACAGTTGCACCAACTGACACTGTTTTGATGACGGCAAAAAAGATGGTTGAGTTCCATGCAAGTTGTGCTGTTGTAACTGTAGATAACAAGCCAAAAGGGATACTGACGTGAGTCTACATCATATCAGCTCACCTCAGTGGTCTTTTATTCTCATATTGATTTTAACCTACCCCTTTGTTTGGATTAGTTCGAAAGATTTCCTGATGCGAGTGATTGCACAAAATATTTCTCCTGAAGCTTGTATTGTGGAAAAGGTAACGTAAGCTAGAATATAAAGCTCATCTGTTTGTATATTAATTTAAGCATGTCTGTCTCCTAAAACTTAGGATGACGTACATGCGTATGTGCTTCACCCATTTTCATGCAAAGTGTTAATATGCAGGTCATGACACCAAATCCAGAATGCGCCTCAGTGGATACACCTATAGTTGATGCACTGCATATTATGCATGATGGAAAGTTTTTACATCTACCTGTTGTTGATAAAGGTAAAACAATTTACTGTGACATTAATAGATTACTAGGATGCTAGAACCTCTTGTCCCCTGATGAGCATGCTTATTTCATAATGAACTGCAGAAGGAAATATCGTGGCTGTCGTTGATGTAATCCATATCACTCAGGCTGCTGTGGCAACTGTAAGTAAAAACTTTTTAATGGGACATACTTCCTCAGCTGAATTAGAGAGTAGCTATGCTTTGCCTGTGGCACCTTAATTGTGCTCATTTCTGTCAATTTCTTACATTTCTGCATCCTTGTCGGTTTTCTTTCATGAGGAGATTTTTGATTACAGAGTCCCCAGGCTTTCAGAATGAGTACTTTTTCTTAACTGTATTTTATCATATGACTCTGTAGGGAAACAATGTTATGTCACTAATGTTGAAGTATTCCAACGGTATCATGGATTCGAGGTCAAACTTGTATCATATTTGGTTACTGAAAGCCAACTCTTACCGAAGTAATATGAATTTGAGTCCAAACTTGTGTCATCTCTGATATGGAGAAACCACATCCTGGTGCGATTAATTTGATAGTCAATGAACTTCACACACAAAATTTGAATTTCTTCGAAGTTTCTAGTGTCTACTGAAACCAAAACAAAAGGGACTCTTGATGCCATCTTGGCACCCCACCTTTTCGGTCCCCAATACAATCTTTTTAACGGGGTTGTTTCATTTCTCTGTGTTCAGTAAATGATTTGAAGCGGTGGGATCAATACAATAATTGGGCAAGTTTTGATCTCATAACTGACGCCACCTTCTTTGTTCTGCAATGATTAGGTTGGAAGTACATCCCAAATTGATAACGAGGCTACTAGTACAATGATGCAGAAGTTTTGGGATTCGACACTGGCGTTAGAACCAACAGATAATGATGACGAAACACGAAGGTCCATTGCTTCCATGCATGCATGATGTATGATTGTAGCTTTACTGCTCTAATCAACTAATACATTTCTCGTTACATCTCAGCGAGAACTCTTGGAAGGCATCTGAAGCAGCTGAAGCTGGAAGATCCCATATCCATCCTTCAAGTGTACCTGATACCTTCAGCTTCAAAATCGAAGATAAGAAAGGCCTCATGCATAGGTTTCATTGTGGTGAGTTACTAACCATGTCATTTGATCTCTGGGTATTTTTACGATCATGTCTTTAGTGTCCATTACCATTGAGACCTCAAATGGTGGCCATGATTTTAATATTCTACTGTTGAGAATAAGGTCCATAAGTTGCCATTCAGTCACTTTAGTGTCTGCCATGCACTTTTTTTTATCGATATGGTTGACGTGATATATACCTGTTTGGTGTTTCTGAGTCAGAGACTAAAAGCTTGACAGATCTCATAGCCTCTATCATTCAGAGAGTGGGATCCGATATCGACAATAATAACTTGCCTCAAATTCTTGTAAGTTTCGTAGTGCCTGAAAAGTATCTGTCATGTTACATATGGTCAAAAAAATCAATGGATTCTCTCATGATTGGGAAACCATTTGTACAGTATGAGGATGAAGATCATGACAAAGTTATACTAGCATCTGATGGTGATCTTGCAGCAGCAGTGGAGCACGCCAAATCGCTGGACTGGAAGGTATATTAAGTCTTACCATACTCGCTGAAATCTTGAAAGTAAAATAAACATTACAAACTGATCCGAGTGCATGGAATTAACATGTATGGCAAACTCTGCTGATTGCTATGGTAAGGTTGAATTCCATTGATGTATCTTGACAGGGTCTGAGACTACACTTGGACTATTCTGGCACTAGGGGAATGAGGAGCGCTTCTGGTTCGGTAATTCTAGACCATGCTCATGTGGATGCATGGAAGTCAGCATACAGCACAGTTGCTGCAGGAGCTGCCTTAGCTGCTGGGCTCGGCATTTTAGCATATTTGAAGAGAGCTGGCAACTGACAGGGCAGATTCTTTGAGAATACAGTTGGTGGGATTTGTTTCCTCAGCATATACCCAATAAATGTCTTGAAAATTGTAAAGATGAAAGGCATGGCCATTACAAAAATGCAGCAGCTATCTTGACCCAAGGCTCAAATAGAAAACAAATTTGCCTCCCATTTTTATTGCGAAACATTTGTTATTTGGTCTTAAATGATATAAAACGTTTATTAACTTGAGCAAGAAAGACCGAGTATCTAAGTTGACTGTTTTAAAGTTGTATGTTATTTCATGAGGTCACAAATACATGGTGAATATATATATCTCATATGGGCTAAGGCAAGTGTGGAAACACGTGTGATAACACTACAGAGAATCATGCCTGCAGAAGATGTCTTACCATTTGCCTGCATATTAAGTTGTGTGCAAACTGAATATTGTTAAAGCTTTCTGGAAGGGCATTAGTAGTAAAAAATAATAAAACCAAGATAGCCCTCATACAAACAAAGTTGCTTTAAATAATCCTTGGTAAAGGGTAATGTATATATACAAAATTATAAAACCTATAGCATAATTTGAGTATAGCCAAACTATGAGAGAAGTTTTCAACTAAAACAAACTTTTCACGGAGCTCCCCTAGAAACCAACTAACAAAACATATCTGAAGATTCTAAACAATTGCACAGCTAACTGTACAATGTTATTAAACATAAGAAAATGTCTGCCAGGGCCTTTTCTGTATCATATCTGAAATCACATCATCGGCCATCTTACCTTTAAGGTCTAAAAACCTGTGATAAATTGATCTACTAAATAGGAAACACTGGACTTTAAGTAGCGCAGGGAAATAAATATAGAACTATTTTAGTACTACAGTTATACATCTACTTGAGAAAAGAAAAAAGTACCTAAATCTTGTAAATAATTTAAGCGACAGCCTGAACATAAGACGTCATCATCAAAAGTTCATATTTAGTTTATTAAAAAAACAGAACCTTGGAAGTCAATTGATAATGCTCAGCCTCCATCTTTTCATCACAAACATCCTACTACACCAAGCAACACAACATCTAAGTTCTTGAACATATCTGGAAGGGTGAAGCAATCTTCCAGCCATGACACAGCTCTCACAGAGGAGTTTAAATTTCTGTCTAGGCTGATCGCACATAGAGACCCTTGTAGTTTCCTTATTTTTGATCTTGAATCCCAGTATTTAAGCCTCTCCGTGATGAATAAAGACGGTTACACCATCTTTTTGGATGATAATCCAGAGAAGCTTAGCACTGTCAGAATAAACTCAAGCACTGCCAAAATATACAGGGTCAAGTATAACACAGCTGCAGCAGATGCATTCAACTTAATCAAAAATTCAAGAGACAATCAGGTTTGTAAACCTAAGCAAGAGTTGCTTACAAACGCATCTTGCAAACTCGCATTGACAAACCTGCCCAAGGAAGTGTAATACATATGTGGGATGTTATTTTGGTGGATGGTCCTAGTGGACACAGACCAGAGGCGCCAGGTAGGATGGCTGCAATCTTTGCTGCTAGTATGCTAGCACGAGAAACAAATAATAGAAGTAATTGTACATGATGTAGACCGCGTGATAGAAAAGTGGTTGTTTCTATGCCATCTTAATTTAGAATATTCTAAAGGGAAGCTATGGAATTTCACTTTTACAAAACATAGAAACCCGACAAGAAATTGTACAGCCAGGGACTGATAGATTACCATATGCCTTAAGAGAATAAGGAAAACAACTCTTTTTTAGCTAAATAAACTTATATTTAATGATACCCAATACTCCCCGAGCAACATGAGAATTTAAAGTTCAACTGTTTTCATTTAAAGGGCTAATTTTGTTGACTATTGAACCATTCAGCCAGTTACATGTATATTCAATGCTTCAAAAACAATATCGAAGGGCCTTCGGCCAAACTGTGGAGAAAATCTATATTCCAAATATGTATATTTATCATATTACTAAGATAAGAGGCTCGTTTAACCCTGATAAAAAATTCTGCAACTCAGTTAGAGGAGACTTTAAAATCAAGTCAATACCCAAATGACTAACAGTATAATTAATATAGATAACCCTAATCTTTTAAGTGTTGTAACTGTCAAGAAAGAGAAGTAACAGTTAGCTGGCTAAGATATGATTGAGCAGAAAACATTAACTGAGCTGCTACTATACAACATTGATCACATCAATCGTTTCACTTTAACCAAGTAGATGGATGCAAAATAGAAAATACGTTGTTCACTAAAATTAACACCTTCCAAAGAAAATATATCATTAATCTTATTAATCTCAAGGTATGACGCACTGGTCAAAGAACCTAATAGATGATACACAAAAGCGAAGACTTATGTTCTAAAAACCTGAAAGCCAAAAAGGCGTCATTTTTCTTCCACAATACACGATTCACTAGTTGATGTTCCATCTGTCCGCTGCAAAGAAAATGTTGCATACAGATTAGGTAGAAATTTAAGGCTAGCCCATAAGGTGGATCAAGCATTTACCACAGCTAAATCAAAAATAGTTCAGTCCATGCATATACAGTGAGATCACCTGTATGACTATGAGAAACTAGCTTGAACGAAGTTCTAAAGCATCATGATAAAATGGTAGAAGACTGTTTGAGACAAGAAGACAGATTCAAAAATAGAGTACCATTTTTTTGCTGACATAAGGCTGTAGCTCTACTGCCATCTCTGATTGACTGAAAACCTCATTTAGTTTCTTCTTCTCCAGCTCAAATTCCTTCTTGGACTCCTTTCTACTCCCTGTTTGCCAGACTCTACCGAAATTCGGAAGCCAATGATCATCAACGTTCTCTGCAGAAATTTCTCCTCTTTTCTCCATTTTGATCTCAATCTTTCTCTTTTCTGCCCAAGCAGCTCCAATACGTTTGGGATTCAGTTTACGAGACTTTCTGGACTTTGGAGAAGATGGTTTAACAAGATTTGCTTCCATTCCTTGTACCAATGTATCATGATTACTGATGGGTTCAAACCAAGGAGGAGGAGCTCCAGTGTGCACGTTTCCAATGGCTTCCTCAGAAACAGACAGAATTTTTTGAAGGGACTGACAATCTGCTAAAATTTAAACCAAAATATAAGAGCTAATAGTGCTCTTGGAAGGTCAAACGAGCCTGATGTATAATGTTTTGATTTGCGTCTCTCAAAAGTACGAAAATGCACACACAAAAACTACATTGACCCCTTCAAAATGAAATACTTGGAAATTGGCCTGTTAAAAGTTAAAACCCTAAACCCTAAAACCCAGGTTCCACCCTGGCTCCAGCCTATCATGTGCATGTATTTAATAAAGAGAAAAGACAGAGAAGGATCCGCACCCAATTTGGGAAAAGAACAGAGCTACATATAAAGTTTTGTTGTCTTGGCAAAGATGTATTACTAAAATGTGCAATCAGAATACACATCATCAATTACTCCTTGAGACCAGATATGTTTCATGAAGGGTTAGAGTTTCACCTTTTGATGCAAATTCAGTCAATAGAGTTGTAGAACACTATCAAACATCAAAAAAACCATATCCCTATTGTTCCGTTCCTTCAAAATTCTCCACAAATGGCAAAAGAGTAAAAAATAATATTAAAGATTTGAAGCTTGAAGTTAGTGTTAGACTATGGAAATTGTATTCCGCAAAGACATTCATGGCAATGTTCCATAACTTAGCCGTACCTGCGTTGTGCCTTAAGCCAAATGAGCTCGAATTGGACTGTGATCCAGGTTGAAAGGCAGAAGAAACACCATTCTGATGAAACCCAGAGTTAAACCTGACAGTTTGATCCATCTGTGATGTCCAAACCTGATAATTCCCATTTGTATATCTATGTAAAGGCATGACAACACCACTGGAAGTATTTGAGCCGTGAGTGCTCATAGTATAATGATCTAAACTATCAATGTCAAGAGAGTCAGTTTTAAAGTGGATATCATTTGAAGGTCCGTATATAGCTGCTCCCTTGGATGCTTCACCAGCAGATAAGGTTCCTTTCTGTAACAAGTTGCACTTCCTCTTCCACTGTAAAATTCAAGAAACGGATGATTTCCATTATTTAATAATTCAAGAGCGATAATGCCAGATTTAAATACCAAAAAAGACTGATGAATGCATTGAGATTGGCAATGGTTTATATTTGCAAACCTTAGCTAACTCCGGTTCAGGTATTACATAGGAATCAACCAGATCCATACCACCTCCGTTTTTCCACAAGAAGCCCTTCAAGCTCTTTAGATGAGAAGCACTCGCCAGATGACAAATTGCGTTGCTACTGCATAACCCAGCACACTTCCAACACCGTGAATAGAAAAAAATAATGATAACAACATAGCTAAATGACCAAATCGTATCCTTTGCTAACAATCAAACCAATTTCTATTAACCGTACCAAGCGAAAGAACTTCCGATTTCGTCAATGTCGAAATCGCAGAACCCACACCACAGATGATTTCGCGAGGCGTGCTGAGGAAGGAGGATGGTAGGGTTATGGAGAAAGAAACGGACATCGGATAGTTTGGATTGGAATCTGGAGAGGAAGGAGGATAGAGAAGTAAGATGCTTGGGGAAATACTTGTGGCGATTGCCGTCTTGATGGTGGCGATTGCACGCTTTGCAGAACTCCAAGTCCTGCGTTCCAGCCATCGTCGTCGTCTTCCTCTTCTCCCTCATGTTTGATTTGACCAATAAGCGAGACCGTTACTGAGGTAATTTCACTTCATAATCGACTAGGGATGAGTTTATTGAAATTGGGCTCAAACCCGTTGGAGTTTCATTTCAGCCCATCATATATTTATATCAGCCCAATGTATATTTTGTAACAAGATTACAATGATTGGAAATTGAACTACCAAAAACCATGTCAAAATTGCTAAATGACCCACTGAAAGTTTGCCATTTGAAAGAGAGTTCAATATCCACAAATCAATGGGAACAGAATAAGAAGAAGTAGCGAAGAACATATGGTTCATATAAGAGCAAAATAATTATGAATTCTGTGGGTACACCTTCATTGCCGGCTGTATTCGGAGAGACCCAATCCTGAAACATAATAAGAAGCAAAGATGAGCAGTTATGTAAATAGTGAAACCATTTTGGGTTCTAATGGAACAGAGGTGGTAACTTACATATTTTGTTGAAGGCAACAATGTCGCAGCTCTGAACATACTCATTGATCGGCTCTGCTGTGAGATAATCCTCGATCATGTTGTCAACAGATACTAGGTCGTCCACAATGGTCAACATGATAGTCATCTTCTTGATGCCATATCCAACAGGAACAAGTTTTGCTGTGATGAAGCACAAACATATAAACATAATCAATTTTTCTATGCACATGTTACAAGTATTTTGAAGTGGATGATCAAACTGAATCAGACATACATGCTCCCCATGTCAGACCCTCTAGTTGAACACTCCTGACTGCTTCCTCAAGCTTCTTCATGTCAGTTTCATCATCCCAAGGCTTGACATCCATCAGAACAGAGGACTTCCCAGCTGTTTTATTGCAAAAATATTAATAGCAAAATATCATTGCCCATGGTGAAAAAGAATGATCAGCAAGAAAACAATATCAGTCTCAATCAAAGCATAAATACATTTCATTTTTGCTCTATCAGAAAAAACTTCAGACAGAGTGTCCGTAGACAACAACTTTTTAAGTTCTCATTGTAGATTTTGCTTAACACAAGTTATATTTAAGTTGCTCCCTACGGTGAAATTCACTTACCCTCTTTCTTCTTTCCAGATGCCTTAACAGCTACAGCTCTCTCTTCAGCAGCCTTCTTTTCTTCCTCCGTCTCTTCACCAAAAAGATCAACATCATCATCATCTTCCTCCTCAACAGGTGCAGCCTGAAAATTCATGCAATAAATATTAGATACATATATAAAGAAAAACTCAAGAGTATCAGAGAAAAAGACATAAAAGCCAAACATCACAAGAATATCTTGAAAAAAACAAAAAATCTAGCTTCGTATATAATCATATGCAAATATATCATATTGGATCACGAAATCCAGTAATAATGATCATACCTTGGCATCTGCTGCTGGAGGAGTTGCAATTTCTTCTGCAGAGGCAGTGCTTTTAATGGTGACTCCAGAGCCTTCTCCAGAAACACCCCTGCAGATATAAATTTAAAAATAAAAAAAGTTTGCCAAGCATATGAAAAAGGCTAGCATGAAATTTAACAAAAGAGAAAAGATTATTCAATCAAGCACACTAATATTTGATTTACTCACGATATCCTGAGGAGGGCTTCGATGTGGTTGTACCACCTAGAGGCATTAACATACTCAGCTGAAGGAGCCTTGGAAAGAGCAGCATGCACTACAAGATCATCCTTAGAAGCTTGGTACCTAACGTGGGCAACATCAAAGAGAAGGCATTAGTTAAATCATTCACTACTGTGGCATTTCTGTATTTGCAGTTCATGCTCAATATACTAAAAGAAGCATCCATCACAGGTGAAGTTTGGCATCCACATGCTGAGAGAAGCTTACCCTGTGATGTAACTCCTGGTTATGAGATACTCATCAAGCTTCTTCAATCCTGCATCTGATCCAAGCCCCTGAAACACAACTGCCATTGCTGAGGAGGAAATTCTCTGCAAAAACACATAAATGGAACAGGAGATCAATTTAAATTCACAAATCATTATCTTAATAACCCACATTACAAAAGTACACACAAATACTTAGAATTTCCATACTGCAAAGTTATACAACTGAAACTCAGCATGCAATTCATAAATCTAATTTACTAGATCTCAGGAACACTAAGGCCCCTTTGAGAGATGGAAAGAAAATTTGAAGAAAAAAATTGTCATTGAAAATGAAAACAAAACAAACAAACACATTGCACACTTTTCCATATACAAACATAGCCTAAAGTAATATCGTATCGCCTCATTGAGCAATCCGGTACTCCAATTAAAACTTAGTTTCTTTAAACTAAAAATCGGTTCAGAAACAAACGAATCAAATCGAGTTCATCAAATGAAACTTAAAAATGCGAAAGAAGCGCAATTCTACAGATCGGAGAATGTGAAGGAAGTAACTTACTGTTGACAGATCGCGATTCGCAAACTGGGAGATTAGACGGCAACTAGGGCTTCGAAGTGTGAGAATGCAACTGATCTGCATATCGCCTATAATATATATTATACGAATATTACGAAAGCGTCCCTCAACTTTAAGACAACTGACTTTTGCCCCGTCTTCATCATGCCACGTTTCCCAAGCCAATCGTACCATCGCTAGGAAACCAATCTCTCGATCCGCCAATGTCGCTCATGAAAACAGAATCACCGGTGCTCCCGGTCGACAGCCAATCAGACACCACTCCTGTTGTCCGTGCACCGTTATCAGGTTCTCAGATCGACCCACAGTTAACGAAATTTGTTAACGAATTACGCGCTTTATCGACTGCCATACACACTTTCGGTCTCAGGTACGATGAGTTGCACAACCATCTGGATTCGATTCGGGAATCGATCAAACTTTGGGCGGAAGAGCTCTGTAGTCATGATTTGGAGCTGAGCGCGCATAACGAAGTGGATGAGCTCTGTAGTCCGGAATCGCCTCTCCCGGAAAACCCTAATTTGGCGATTGGTGATGATGTAAAGAATCAAGTTCCCTGTCGGCCAGAGTTAGAGATTTTGTGTGAGACGATGTGCGGAAAGGGCTTGAGGAAGTACATTGCTTTTAATTTCGATAACCTTTCAAAACTCCGTGAGGAAGTTCCCAAAGCTTTAAACTTGGCGCGAGTCCAGCTAAGATGGTGTTGGAGGCTGTTGGGAAGTTTTTTCTGCAGGGTAGCAAAGCATATACTAAAAGCTCTCCCATGATTTTTGGGAGGCAAGCTGCTATTCTGGTTTTAGAATTATATCTGTTGTCAGATTGTGATAAAAAAAATGGATGATGAGGGGAAGGCCGAAGCTGAGTCTGCTGCTGGTGCCTAGAAGAAGAGGCTTGTTTTAGAAGGCAGGTTAACTAAGGCATGTGAGATTGATGCAAGAGGTTTGCTCCTTTTTATTGGTCATTCGGAATTTCAAGTGTGTTCAGAAGGGATGATGTAATCAGTTTGATATTGCTGAGTCATCCGAGGGAGATGTCCGATGCTCTTAAAAAGTCCTGCCACATTTTCCCTAAAATATCTGGTATGTTGGGGTTTCAGTTGATATTATTTGTGCTGTCAGTTAGCCTTTTTAGCTCCCGGTGCAACCATAACTATAGATAGAAAAAGTGTCTGGTAATTCAAACTGTAGGGATGGGTGTATTATATTTATATTGGCTTGCGCAATGGCATTCTTCGAGATGTATATTTAGTGAATCATTATGATGACAGAAATCCTAGGGTAAGAAGGGAGTGTCCTGTCATTATATGGTCCCTTAAGGTTTGCGCGCATAGTGGCATGAACCAATGTTTAGTAGCTCTTTTACTTCAATTTGTTTGACCATCATATTCTGATTCCAACAGCAGTGGGACGTGAGCAATTAATGTTACCATATGCATCTCTCATGGACTGATTATTCTCAGGATGTTCTGAGCATCATTTGCTTATAGTGCACATGTTGCATTCTCATGTTGCTCTTGACAATTAACCTTCGACTAGTCTATTTCTGTAATCTTAGATTTTTAGCTCACTTCATATTGAACTTATCTGATTATGTTTTCTGATCCGCTTGTTCTTGTAGATTGGATCCCTAAAATGATAAAATGTGGAATGAGAGTGAAAGCTGTCAGTGTTGCCTATATTTTTGGGCTTGACAGTCAGTTCCAACCTCATGCTATCCTGACACTACATCTAAAAGAATCCAAGGATTCATGTGATAGAAAAAAGAAAGAAGCCCGAGCCTTTCCACAAAGAGCGGTAAGTTTCATATGATATTTAGCTGGTAAGGTGAAGCTTATGTGATTGACGATATCATTCTTTGAACCTTCACAGAAGGAGGTGACTGAGAAGCATTTAGTTGCTCTGAAATCCATAATCGAATGTCTGGAGTACCACGAAATCGACGGTTCACAACTTCTCCCCAGTTGGCAAATTAAGGATATGATTGTCAAAGCAGAGAAAGATATAGTTGATTACCAAAAGAAAGAGGAAGCCAGTGCATTACAAAAGAGAAAAGTTGAGGAGATGGAATCTCACCAAAAACGTCAACGATACACAGCTGAAACTTCACTCGCACCTGGCCAGCTCACCGGTATGCGTGATGGAAGGTCTGCTATGGCTCATGTGGATCATTGCAACTCTTATGACGTAGGCATCAGGAATGCGGGATCATACTCAGGGGTTCGTGAAGAGATCTTAGTCGACAAATATGGTTTATAATTCCCAGTGGCCAGCCATATGGATGGAAAATTGTGAATACTGCTAATGATGAAAGATTAGCTGCTGCACAAGCAATCGCTGGGAAATATGTTGGTGATAGCAAGTATATCTTGTTTGGAGCTTCTTCATCTTTGGAAGGCTTTCCAGGCCTACAAAGCAATCCATCCACTACCGCCACTACAAGAACTTCTATATCTGATCGATATCAATTTGCTGATTCGATTGAAGGCCGTTTGCATTACAGTAGCACCTCTCAGCAGGCAGGTGCTCCTCCTCTTCCTCATGTCCATTTGCATTATAATAGCACTTCTCAGCAGGCAGGTGCTCCTATACCTCGTGTTGTACCTGATCAACGCACTTCTTATTATTACCAGTGAAATCCCATCTGCTTTGTACCTAATCCATTTTATTGTTTCGAATAGTGTAATAGCCAAAAATGGATTGTTGAAAGGGAATTCCAGTAATTTAATCATCAACTTTGGTTTGATTCAGTTTAATTTTTATTTTAAGTACAAGGACATGCACTCCCTGTTGTAAAAGGTATACAAAAAGGGCAAGTACAATACCAAAGATCAATTTTGTCCACCATGTTTCCATGAATCAGAGACTACTAAATACTACTCAAACTTTAAATGTTTCATTGTAATCAGGGACTTCTGAGAGGTAGACATTTGGAAATCCTAACAACGACAGAACCTCGTCATGTGCTGGAACCAGAAGAATGAAGCTCAAGGACCAGGAGAGCCAAAAAGGCTCCAGTCATTAACTTTGAAGCTCAGGACGGCATTTTTCCAGACCTCCCCCATCGGCATGCATCCTGATTGCACAGCAGGAACAGCTAATCCAGCTCCAACTGAACTTGCACTTTCACTCAAAGGGCTGTTATAGAAAATAAACATCTTGGTTGAAGTGGCAGTGGAATATGACCAATTGGTAATTGGATGACCATATTCCATTTAATATTGCTCATCTTACTTGTCTCAGAAAATAACTGAATATTGGCGCATACCTTATTAATAGGGGCTCATATGCAGTAATTAGCACATCTGTATCAACTCCCTTTAGCCGAATATTTGCCAAATAAACCTGCAGGAGTAGATTAGTCAGAAACGCTCAGAATTCCAAACAAACTATAATAACGCCAAATTTTTACCAAACTTTACCTTGACAACATTCTGTGCATCCCTTCCTTGTCGCCCCTTGGAAATGGCCTATGAATGAGAAGCAGAAGTGCCTGATGTAACTATGAATTTCGTACCTTTATAGAGATAGATCCCATGAAATTTACTATTCGGTTAAAAATATAATAAGACTTACCATTTGGCCAATAGCAGTTGTTATTGTTGCCGGTACATCTCTATAACTCAGGCCATTGGGCTTAATAACTCCCGACTCTTGAATTACCTAACCAAGTCAAAAATGATCACCAAAATAAAAGATGCAACAAACATTACTGTAACAAGATCTTGTAACTAGATGTAGCTATGTGAACTCACGAAAGCTTCTGATAACATGATCATTTTCTTTAATTAATGGCTGGGATGTGGCAAGAAGAAACAACCATAGAGGAGTACAGTAGAAGAATGATGGTTCTAGCAGTGAAAAAATACAAACGGTCCAAATATAATCAAGAATTACGAAGACTACCATGCTCCCCTCAGCATCTTGCTCAGTAGCAAGATCTTGAAAAAACCAGCCGGCACTTCTGCTATCAACAACGTCGTGCTTCAATTCCAGAAGCTCAATGATTAAACTCTCATCGCGGGAAGGATCGACAAACACTTCCTATCAAATTAGATTAAAAATTCAACATCTTAGACCACCTCGGTATATAACTTCAACATCCCCACGACAAATAAGTAAAGCAGCATGTGTAGATATACAAGAGGAGAAGCCTGCCTGATTATCAGGGACTTCGCGAATGCTGCTCACATCCTGCAATAAGAAGAATACTGAGAAAAATAGATCATATAAAACAGGAGATGCTGCATGTAAACAGCAGACAACTAATACAAAACCAACCTGAAATCTACAGGGAAATGAACAAGATATTGTGCCCCCAAACAAAGGTCGCTCGATACAATACTCTTCAGACATCATCGACAAAAATGTAATCCCCTGCACAGCAACATCGGCAAGAACTTCAGATTCTCAAAAAAACACCATTTTTTACATCTTAATGCACTTTCCTAAATCCCCCAACTTCTCACCAAATCAAATTCGAGCAGTATAGAGGCCGTAGGAACGAAAACCAAACTCAAAATGCTGAAACCCCAAATCTAATCCTCACCAATTCATCCGATAAACAACACATATCACAATCACAATCAGCATTACATCACCTTCACCCTTCAGTATACGTACGTCAGATTTAGGGTGGTGGGTTTTCGGCTGGGCCAAAAAGATTTCCTTCTCCTTGGATAATCGACAAGCTCCGAAAATTTGATCGGCTGCTGCCGGCTGAGATATTTGGATGGCGTGATACTGTTGCTGCACGCTGCAGCTGTTTTTCTTTTTATTTTATTTATTGGGTTTTAGTTTCAGCAAATTAGCGAGACCGGTCTTCAATTGTGCCAAATTTCGGTTCATCCGTCTCTTAATCAAACCGGTTTTCTAAAACCGATTTAAGATGATGTAGAGAAAAACTCGAAAGGGCATTTTTGAAACCTAAACCTGAAACTATGGCAATTCTACTTGTTCTAGTATATTTCCTTTTTCAAGGGTTCTAACCTTGACATATCTGGACATCACCAGTTAAAACTTGATACTTGTGATTTACAAAATACGAGGAATACCATTTGTGTTTTATTAAGACTATGATTCCCAGACAGGACTAGTGTTTTCTAGTATTGCAGCTGGTTCATTTTTATAGTCGGGAACTATTTTGTTCTCTATCTCATGTCTGTATCTGAGCAGCATACTGCAGGTTCCACAGAACATCCTCAAACGATGGCCGATTCACCGTCTCCGTTGAAATGCATTTATTCATCAACGAGACAACGACCGATAAAGATTCATTTGAGGAACTTGCAAGCACCACTGGATCTACTATCCCCTTTCTGCCAGCTTGGCTATCAAAATGTGCCTGAAAAAAATATGAAATGCTCATTAACTACTCGGAAAGAAAGAAAAAAAAATTTATCTTTCAAGTTCAGTTCAAGTGATGATAAGTACCATTTCCCTCTGAATAATTTCTTCTCTTTTAGCAGCAGCCATTTTGGGTCCTAGGAGCGTTTCCAGGATTATGATCCCAAAGCTGTATACATCGTCTTCAACGTTCGCTTGCCTGTAAAAAAGAAACCGAACTATGTCAGGTAAGTAACTAGCAGTTTGCTTATTAGTTCTGCAATATGAATAAATGCTGTCCCATGAAAAAAAAAATTCCTTACAACATCTTGAGGCTATCTGCCTTTTCGATTCCTTCTGATATGATGGACAGTCCATAGTCACTCAGTTTCGCCACTCGATGCTCGCTGATCAATATATTGTTAATCTTCAGTCTGTTGTTGAGAAAACTGGGAATTACACCAGTATGCAGAAAGTGCACTGCTTTAGCTATGCCGATTAGAACTGTCAATCTGTCAAACCAATTCAGAACCGTCCCCAGATTTTCCTCTGCAAAAATAAACATGGAATTTTTTTAATTATGATGTCTAGCAAATTATTCTGATTTAGTGGTATGGGGTAGTTTTGCAAGGTAAAAATGGGCGCCTTACCGGAAAGATGAGTTCTGAAGTTCCCATACGGCACATACTCGTAAACGAGAAAGATTTTACTCAGGCTTGGATCTGCGCTAAAACCACTGTCAATGCAGTGACCCAGAAGGCAAACCAAGTGCGGATGGCGAGGCTTAGCGAGCAAGTCTAGCCTGAGTTTCAGGTTACGAGTTGAGTACTTCTTTGGCAATGGCAAACACCTAATCGCTACTTGTGTCCCATTAGCCAGTTTTCCTCTAAATATCTGAATACTGAAAACTCAGTAACAGTAACAGTTCAAATATATAACACTCATGCTGCAATGTAGCCAAGTACCTTCCCATTTGAGCCACCACCCAACAAGTTCGTGTAGTCGAAATTTTTGGTTGACTCCTGCAACTCCTCTAAAGAAAATGAATGGCAAATTGGTGATATTTGAGTGTCCAGTTTCGCAGTATCTGATATGAACCCTGTAAGTGCTACAAGTCAGTATAGCCTGCAATTTTTTTTTCTGTGAATGAGTTGTATAGAGTATTGCAGTTAAGCCAGTTTGGAATTTTTTTTTTTCTTACTTGCAGTTTTGATGAGCTCGGTGGATAATGCAGCAGGGGAGCCACCGCGTTCTGGTGTTTTGCGCAACAAATGCTGCTCTGAAGCTCCACTTCCACAAAACTTCCTGCAGATTACAAGCAAAACACAAGCAAAAAAGGCCACTGATGTGAAGATAATAGCTATGATAGCCACCACAGTGGCTGCATGCCGGCGGGCTGTATGATGATGAACCTTGCTTTCCACAGCATCCGCCTCGCAGTAGGACACATTGTGCTGATCATGGGACTCGACTGATAAGCAGTTCCACCTGTACTCGATCGTTCTATTATCTATCTTGGCGCCTAGACAAACAGGCAATTTGCCGTCGAGTTTGTTGTTGGAGATATCAACAAACTTGAGGCTACTGCTGCAGACTAAAAGCTCAGAGAAGGATCCACTAAGATCATTGTATGATAAATTCAAGTAACTCAAGTTTCTCAATGCGAAAATCCCAGCAGGAGGCATTCCATTCAGTGAGTTGAATGATAAATCAAGCTGTTGAAGATGAGCAATGTGAGCATATTGATTTGGGACTCCACCACTGAGAGAGTTGTTGCTTAAAAAGGCTATGAGTGCACTTCGTGGAAGCTTCGGCAGGTATGAGCTCAGTCTGTTATTTCTAAGGTCTAGAACACTTAGATGTGGCAATGAATCTGACCAATCTGGTAAACTACCATTGAATAGATTATGATCCAATACCAAAGTCTGAAGATTCTTCATCTTGGAGATCTTAGTAGGGATTGACCCAGACAGGAAATTTGAACTCAAATCCAGCACAGTGAGCGCTGATAGTCTACCAATCTTGTCAGGCAAAGAACCCCATAGACCCAAATTCACCAAGCTAAGAACTTTCAGGTTGTTCAATCTTGCCAAAGTGGTAGCAAAAGAATCCATTGAGAATTGATCTGACAACCTGCGAGTCTGCCAGCCACTGGAACCTGCAATCCTAAGCTCAGTGACAACATTGTGGTCGCATGTAATATTGACCTGTCCTGGGAAAGATATGTAGCAAAAATCTACAGTGTGATCCTTCCAAATTTCAAGCTGTGCTGGATACTCCAAGTGCTTCCTCAGCTGCATTAAAACTTGGGTTTGCGAGGACTGCAGTTGATGACTGACCTGAATAATAAGACACCATGAAAGAAGACACACCAGCACACGCAAGCTTCTGGACAACCCCATCACTGATCCTTTTCTTGGTCCTTGAAAAGATTCATATAAGAACAAGATAAAAAAGCTGAAATTCGGGTATGAGAACAGATTATCCTAGGCTATGTTTTCACTTGATGTAGTAAGTGAACCAGACTTGTCTGTGAAGAGAAGCAACAACACAAGCTTATGGGCAGGCAAATGGTGTGTTCTTAAGGATGTCTCAACTCTCATTTCCTCCTCAGTATTTGCTGCATATTAATGCGCCAGCAAACACTCAAAAATTGACAAAGACATTTCAGTAGAAATCCGTAAATTATTAACAACCAAGATCTTACTCAAACAGTGATTCTCAGAATATACAAAATTCTTGGGACTTAAGTGCAGTCCACATGGTCTGATACTGACTGTATTTTTTTTCTTTCTCTGAAGAACAACTTGGTCTTAAGCTGAGTTGGAATTTGATTAATGTCAGTCTTCTCTCCTTTTATTTCTCCCCAACATGGTGGATTGGCTTCTAATCAAAGAATGCATCATAACAAAGACTGAGAAGATCAATCCGCAATCTACATACAATGTATGAGCCTCAGTGGTTCTCATTTACTTGACGATAACTGGGGACTAAATTCAACTTTGCTTTCATGATGCCCACCAGAACTACACTTACCAGCATTCTGTCTACAAACCTTTTAGTTTTGTTGAGTTTCAGCTGTTATTTTTATTCAGGACTTTGTCAACATGTGCATTCAAGTGGAAGTAGAGTATTCATATATTACGGTTTGGGAATTTTATCAAGGCTGTAAAGATCTTAGACTTTGGCATAGAGATTCTTTGATTAAGATAATTCAGATCAGAGGAGGTAGACCCGTCAATTTATGGCACATAGGCCACACAACACTGCAAAAAATAAAGTAAGCAAAGTGGGCAATAAGAAATCTAGTCCTTGGAACTGGCAATGTCAGCACACCCCACCACTCCACCCATTTTCATTTATGCTGTCTCGCTACTGGAAAAATTAAACACAGTTACCAGTCCTGTCCACCCTAAGCTTGAGTAACTCCAAAGCACAACTTGGTTTATTTTTCTGCTAGTCTCTGTCATGAGCATCTTTCTACGCGTCACTTCAATTTTCATCAGGTGATAAGTTTAGCATTCTCATTGACTTCATGGCTTGTTTAGATGAAACTTGATGATTTGAGACTGGTGTGGCGGTGGATGCAGCATCCTATGAATGAGAGTGATGCTCTGTAGAGATAATAAACACAAGTGGAAAGAAGAAAACAAAGTGACACGCACTCAACAAACTGTAGTGTTGGCATGACATAGACCAGGGTGGAGAGGCTGCTGCTGCTGCTGCTGCTCGCCAGCTTTGTTTGTTGTTGTGTGAAAACCAAGTGTGGACCCAGTGACTTTTACAATCAATGTGATGAGCTAGTGAGCGAGTAAATGAAAGCCAACCACCTCCATCAATGTCCTAACCCTCTATTTGGGGCAGTATGAATTCCAGATGAAAAAGGTTAGTGAGTTGTGTAGAAGGCCATTTAAGGTTAGATATGGTAAGGTTTTCATTGATGGGTTAGGTTTGCATGATCAGAGGTGGGAAAAGAGATGAAAGAATGCAGAAATGGGCCTCATCTCATGTCAGAGTCCCTTTAATAAAGGTACCCAAACTTAAGGATCAAAGAGCAAAGGGTGATTCAACCCTTTAAACTGGCCCTCCAAAAAGTACCTTCAATTATACATTAGCACATGTTATACTGAGGATTCTAGCAACACCAACTTATTGAAGATAACAAGAGAAAAGATAGTTGAAGATTTAAAAGATGCAACATATATTCTGGAAGTTATCCAGTACAAGGTCTTGGAGCTAAAAGTCGACCCTAATGTTATCTATCTGCTGGAACTCTTGAAAATAAGCTTTGAAGTGCTCATATGAATGCTTCACGTCATCAACTGCGCACATTTCCCTGATGCTGTGCATTGATAGTTGTGGTGCTCCTACATCAACTGTTCGAATTCCAACTCCACTAGCCAATATTGGTCCGATTGTTGATCCACAAGCCATGTCATTACGTATCACAAAATCCTGCATCATAAACGTACCTAGTAATCAATATCTACCACCGTAGAGAATTATCTTCTGTATGGTTCTGATATTTGAGTTATGGCACATAAATATATCATAGCAGTGTTAGCCATGTGTAGAATGAATACGCTCAAAATGGACCTGGATAGGAAGGTTGTGCCTGGTAGCTATTTCCCTGAAAATGAAAGAGGTCACAGCATTGGTTGCATAACGTTGATTTGCATTGTGCTTGATGACCAGTCCTCCATGCATCTTGGGTTGATGGTTCTCCTCATGTTTATCCTATGAAGAAATAATCAGAACCAAATTAGATGCCCAGTGCCTTAGCAATAGCATCCCGTATCGGATTATCTAACAAACCTTTGAGTGAAAATAGCATACCATATAGTTAGGATGCAGTGCATGAGCCATGTCAGCAGATACCAGAAAACTCTTTTGTATTGCCTTTTGCAGCACCTGAGTGATGCAAATTACACAAATGGAATAACATAAGATTATGGACAATAACATGCCTCCACTAGAAATTCAATATATGTATTCCAGCAAGCAGCAGAAAAACAATATGCAATAAACCCTAACACTGATCTTTCTATCTCTGAGATAGTAGTTTAAATGTCTAGCATTGGAATACATTAACCATTTCAGACTACGTTGATGATTCATCTCACACTAAAAAGAAAAGTGATGGATCATCATGCAACACACAATAACCTGAGAATCTGGATCAAAGGAACTTGTAATCCGAGACAAAGCATCTAACATGGCAGGGGATCCAGCTCCTTGCGCTGAATTGGAACCGATTTCCTCATGGTCAAAAAGTGCTACCATTCTCACTCCCGCCTCATCCTCTAGAGAACTTGCAGAAGATGTAGCTTCTATCAATGCCTGACCATGACAGTCAAGATCATTAAAATTGCCACCACAATAACTGGTGATGGAAACAAATTTGGCGAACAAAAATGGAAAAGAAAGAAAAGTAGACACTATTTGACATCAACAGTTATAGTTGAAACTAGAAACAGTTCAGAAGAGCTTGCGCAGAAGAAAAGGATATTTGTTCTTTGGGTAACCAAATGCATGCCACAAAAGAAACACTGATACAAGGCTATGAATGTCCATCACCTTCAGAGAGCAGAATGTCATGCAGAGATTATCAAGCCTTCCAGAGAAAATGAATTCTTTCATAGCTCCACCTACCACACTTGGTTGAGTATCACATGTTTGCAACTCAAAATCACATATTTCATGTGGTTGGCAGCCAATCTCAGTTGCAAGCAGCTGCATAATTGATAAGTTTATGAATATTAAATAATCAAGATAAAATGATCATAAATCTGTAACATATGCAGTCCTGTTTCACTACATAAGAAGACAACATCAACAAAGCCTTGGACAACTTGTTTATATACCTGAAGCAATAGTGAGTGATGCTTCTGTTTTCCACAGTCTGCACTAACATTGGCCTTCTTTCCGTCACCGTCTGTCTCTTCAGCCACGTTGTTCTCTGCGACTGTTTTATTAAGTTCGGCCTGCCAAAAAAATATGTTGAGGGATAGGAAGTCGGAACTTGGATTTAAAAAGGACTTGAAGGTTGAGGAGGTGAGAAGCTTAAAGTTTATACCTGAAAGTTGAAAATTAGAGTGAATTGATAAAATTTAGTGTGATTAAATATATTTCTTGATTTCTTATCCTTTCATTTTGGGAGGGTAAAACTCCCAGACCAGGTATTAATTCTTAATCAAATATATGACCAAAACCATATTTTAGCGCTAAGATGATGTGCATACATGTGACAGATTTACTAGGCACTATAACAATGATAAACTGGACAGACTGGTTTCCAGTTTCCACATTGTGAGAAAGCAACAAACATCAGGTTAATGACATCAAAATGTTAACCATCTTAGTAGGTGAAAAAGTTAGACTGGTTAACTGATGGACATTTAACCCAAAGACTTATGTATAATATCTTGAAGATATGTCTAAACTTTGAGTATCCACTTTTTTTACAGATTAATTCAAGGATTACCTTAATTGAAGTTGCCAGAACAGGAACAAGGTGACTTTGAGTGTTCACCTTAAATCCATCATTGACTCCCCTGTAATATGTAGTTACATAAATAATTAATATCGTTTGTGATCAAACTGCACAAGGGATCATAAAACCCACTAGTAAATTGTATTCAATTTGTAGTCATATGAGGCTATAACAACTCCTATTCCAAGAGAAGAAGTAAAAAATAGAACAAACCTGTCCAGGTGTATTGCAAGTGTCGGGATCCGCATTATTGGGTCCTTGATTCTAACAAGTTGATGTGAATATGAAACAGAACCATTTTTGGTCTCTCTTATAATGACACGTCCAGCAATGGTTAGGTCACGGTCAAACCATGTGTGCCATAAACCACCTCCGTATGTCTGAACTCCAACTTCCAAATAACCACCTTTCGACACCTGTACCAACATCCAAAGTTGTCTTAAACAATATCAATACGACTTTAAACTAATACTGGCAACTTTGTGCTCTATATTAGTTCAATCCAACTTCTTATTCCTGAATATGAAATTAATAGTTACCTTGGAAGCTGGCTTCAATTTAAGGCAAGGGCTATCGGTGTGAGCCCCAACTATATGAAATCCATTACCCGCGGCATACCTAAAAAAAGGCATCAACATCAGCTACATAAAATATTGACTTTTCTAATAAATGAAGGATTGAAGGGTGCTTATACTATATATTTTTGAAACATAATACCTCTCGGTCATCACAATTTACAACACCCATTTGACATACAGTAGAAGAACATCCTAGCTACCACTTCTGGTTTTCAGACCCTCTCAAACTTACAAAAGTGTTAACCAATATTTGCACATTAGAGCATGTCACCATAGACTTGATAAACTATTCTTCTGAAATCTCTGAAACTTTCCAAATCAATGAACTTTCAAAACAAACAGCATCCTTATCAAGCAAAAGGTCCTCTCTTTTCTATTTGTCACTTATGACGCACCTTTTACCAATGGCAAAGGCAATTATAGTGGAATAATTTCGAGTGAAGAAATATTTCTTTCCAGCTTCAAGCTCCCAATCTTCCTTCTCCGAAATCCTCTCATATCCAGCAGCCTCTAAACGCTTCCTCGCCTCATCTAAAAATCATCATCAAAACCAATAAATAAATAAAAATTATTATTTATTTGTAATGGAGTAAAGAAATTCCATTCGACTCCAATCCATGAATCAGAAATGATCAAAATCAACAAAGTGAGACGACACAAATTCTTCGATAACCGAAACACACATCAATCGATCTAACGCACTTACCCACGGCATGAAAGGCAGTCGGCGACGCGTTCAGAAAGTCGACTAACTCCGACACCACTGAGCTTCCTTCACTCGGTTCCATATTCGCGTCGACTATCGTGAGCTTCCCCGATTCGCCCGCTTAACAATTTTATTGACTATGACCTACCGGATCTAAAATTTTATTGATATCGATTTTCTCTCAGGGCAAAAAAAAGTGATAGACATTTCCACGTGTCAGAATTCTAATGGGTAACGCTTCCATACAATCCTGATCGCGTCGCACAGGATTACTCAGAGTTTGGTCGAGCTCGTATTTTGGTCTTCTTTCTCCAGCGCTGCGCTCCTCTACAATTTTCCTGATTCGTCTCATTTGCGATTTCTCATTTCTCTGGCGGCGAAGTCTCCGATCAGGTAATTAAATCCCTGTCTTCACGTAGATCAACTTCGCGTGTATCTTAGTCTCTTAGAAATTCGCTGGACCGTTTGCTTGACCTAGCTTCACAAAATCAAAATCGAGTCTGATCCAATCGTAGCGATGATGAATGAATTTTTCTTCTTATAATTTGATGGCGGTTTGGACGCGTAGATGTTGGTTTCTATTGATACTTCTTGTTTCCGATTTTAGGGTGCATGACGGTAGTATGAAAATTTAGATAACGAGGATCTCGTTTCAACAATGTGTGGCTTTGATTTGTTTTTTTTAGTGAGCAATTGCTTTGCTTATTACTCTGGGCTAGAATGAATATGGTGTGCCTCTTGCCTGCACTGTAGCAGTGTCAGCACACATGCTGGAATTTTGGGGAAAAGAGCTTTAGGGAATGTCTACTTGATTGTGCCAATTGAAATTTGTATGAGCGAACTGTATATACTAGTGAATACTAGCGACATGCTAAATTTGCTGGAATTAGGGGAAATGAATTTGGGTGAAGAATTTTGGAGTGTAGTTCAGCGTGGAGTGTTGGAAAAATGATGAAAATATGTGAAGAAAATGGTGGTGCTATCTCATTTTGTGAGCAAAAATAATGAGGAGTATGTTGGAAAATTTAATTAAGTTTCAATTCTATGAATGAGGGAACATTTAGATAAAATTTTGTGAGTAGAATTATGATCTATTTAATGAAGTGTTTCTAATGAAGGAAAACTAAGACAAGCATCATGATTGTTATATAAATCAAATGATACATCAATTCGATATAAAATAAATGAAGTGACTCTGTCACTTATCTAATCTATATAATACATCAATTCAATTTAATTAATTTAATTTGATTCAATATAATCAAAGCAATATAATACAAATTAAATTAATTAGATTGAAGATTATAAATTGATAATCAAATAAACGAATTACTCAAAGAAAGAACAGAATTAAAAATACAAGCAATTCGGAATGAGTTGAGGATCGTTCGACGATTTTCTTAAAGCTTTTATTGTCGTCGGGTGCTTGGAAATGTTAAGAGTTTTTCAGGATATAACAACTTTTGAGTGTAACTCTGTGCACTACAAAGTAATACTCCGGCGAACCAAACTTGTGCAAGCAACTATCACCGAGAAAATACTCAAAAGAGTATGTATAACTCAAAGAAAAAATCAGCCGGCTATCAAGGGAGGAGATGTTGGAAATGAAAGATGTTGTTGTGTGACTTGTGATTTTTCAAGCCCTCATTTGCACCACCTTTTATAGGGGAGGATGGGGCAGCTTATCATAATGACATTGTGGGTGTCAAAAGTCCTATTGAAGATGCCAAAATGAATGTTTCAAGGGAACTATTGGTCTCACAATGAAGTCCCTTCATATCACAAGATCAAAACCAATTTTCAATGTTCTTGAAAAGATGAATAAGTCTCTCATTAGTGCATAGTCATTATCAAAGCTAAGTAATCAAGTTTTCCATGTTATTGGAAAACTAATAGCCCACAAATATTACGACAATGTCATAATCAAGATAAGCCTGCATGTCTTCTAAGAAAAATAAATAAGGTTTTTCACTTGACCTATGTGATATTTAAATGTTCTTCATAGGATTTTATTTCATTCATTTTCAATTTGGACATGTAATTAATTAATTTTATTCCTTTCATTAATAGGAATTTAAATCAAATTAAATACTATCATATTGAGATATAAAACATACTCAATGTTGATTATAAATATGATCACCCCACATTTTCTTCACACGTACACCCATTTTTTCCAACAAAGTACACCTCTAACAGAGCCAAATATTTAAGGTAGAGTATACCTCAAAATATAACAATGTAGTACATATCAATATGAGCCAAATAGTAGAAACTTTAAAATGAGAGATATTTGATCCATGATCGTTTGTAAGCCAAAAATTGACGCAACGCTCCAATGCGAGGCGACATTTCAACTTTTAAGGCTCTCAGAGGCTGAGGCGTCGCCTGGAATGGAGCTTAAGAGAGGCGATGATTGAGAGGTCTTTAAGGACATTTAATGACCCAGGCGTCGCCTAGAACCAAGTTGAGGCTACGCCTGAGAGGTCTTTAAGAACATTGAAGAGCCGAGGCGTTGCTTAACGCAGAATGAGGCGACGCCTGAGCTGTTTAATGACTTTTAAGAGCATTCAGGCGGCTTAATGTGAAACGATGCCTGGAGCGTTACATTTCGACTGCTTATAAAACGAGAGATTTCTCTTCATTTGACACATTGAACACAATATTGTTACAACTCTGATGCATACCATACATTCTCAAGAGAGCTTGCAATAGTCTTTATTTGAAGGTTCAAAGTCGGCTTCATGTGTATTTTGAGTTAACTCCTCATGGGTCTTATTCGGGATAGTGGAAGGTACACAAAGTTTGAGGAGCTTGTTCTTGGTGCACAAAGGGTAGCTCTAGAGTTGTCGTATCCTGGAAAGTGGCGAGACCAATCACGCTTTAAGAAAATCGTTGAACGAGTCTCAACTCGGCAAGAGATTTTCTTACTCTGGTTTTGCATTCTTTTACTTCAATAAAAGTTGTATTTCTTTATTTATTAAAGAAATATTTTTGATATTGGCACGTACATGTTGTTGGAATTACAACGAACATGGAGTTTTATGGTTTATTTACACGTCTGAGCTTTGTTTTATTCTTGAGTGAAATATAATGAGCAACTCTTTTTAATGTGTTGAAATTTCTTGATGAGTTCTGTATTTATTTATCTGAGGAATGTTTTTCGGTAGTTCTAATGCTTGAATAGAATTATGAGGTTCCTGTCACTGGTTGAAAGTGTTTTTCCTGACCATTTGAAGTGTATGTTTTCATTTTAGATAAATCATTTCTGTGTTTTTATCTTCCGTAAGCTTCTCTTGCTGATATACAGTTACAAGGTCGTTGAAGGGGAGACTAGTCATGGCATCAACTTTTAAAGCATTTTTGAACAGTCCAGTTGGTCCAAAAACAACTCACTTTTGGGGGCCTGTTGCAAACTGGGGATTTGTGGCTGCTGTATGTCTCGCCACTTCTTTTATTGTAGTGCTTATATTGACAATGCTATTCTGCAAAAATTTGGATTTTCTTTTCTCATTTCAGTTGATGTGATACTGTATATTTTTTCCTTCCTTATTCTGTGGACAGGGACTCGTTGATATGAACAAACCACCGGAGATGATTTCTGGGAACATGACTGCTGGTTGATGAGTTACTTCTTGCATGTTTTTATACCTCTCATATTAAAATTGCAGTCCAGGTTTTGATTGCAGTTACGGTATTTGTGATTGCAGCAATGTGTATCTATTCGGGGCTATTTATGAGGTTTGCATGGATGGTACAGCCTCGCAATTATCTACTTCTAGCATGCCATGCATCAAATGAAACTGTACAACTCTACCAGCTCTCCCGCTGGGCTAAGGCTCAAGGGTAAGCTACTCAGACTAATAAAGCTGAGTGATCATTTAAGTGTTTCATATGTTCACTTGCTATCCTTAAGAATATTGATACATTATCAGTTGATTCAGTATATGGTTTGTATTATATCTCAATACAAATGCTTACTTATTCACCTGACAGTGGGGTGAAATGAAACTTTTGATTAGAAGAATTCGTCCGTGATTCTGGGTCAGTAAAAGGGCATTTCAGGTTATCCTAGTCTCACATGTCATGTTCAGTGGGATTTATTGCTGGGGTAGTAGCTCTGCAATATTGATAAACTTGATGTCATGAAATAGCTGCATTGGAGCAAAAATGTCAAAATAGCTTATTTATTTACTTGCATAGCATTTACAAAGCTACTTTATTAATCAACATTTCTAACTGGTGCTCATTATTTGTTACCTCTAGGTACTTGGGGGAGAAAAAAGAAAAAGCTGCATCGGAGTAAGATATCATCCTGTTTGTTCTTACATTTGTCATGCGACCGCTGGAAAAACAAGCAGTGGATATTGAGCCTTGTGCTCTCCTATTAATTTGGAAAATGTGGAAACTGAAGCATCTCGACTACTTGCATGTATGTCACATACTCACATTTGAAACTTGTGTTTTCCTCGCTACCTCTCCGACTTTACCTTGAATAAAAGACTAGCTTCCAGAGCCTAAGAATGCATTTGACTTTCTCACTGATGAAGAAGCAAATTGCTACAACTTGTGTTGGCTGCTAGCAAAATTTGTTGTTTAGTCTAGCCAAAACATTCTTTGAACATACAGATGCACATGCATGTCAATACGTGAGCTTCCTGTCTGTAGCTGCCAGCAACATGTATAGATTTTTGATTTCATTCATTCTATCCGATTATATCATCATACCTGATTATGTCACCCAGTCTCTCCCTTTTACACCTACATCAAAGTTGACCCTATTGGCCTCTTCGACTTGAGCATTTGTCTGCAGCTAGGCATCTCCAAATCCTTCCAACTGAAATTCTTCATCATATTTGGTTGACACCATTACACGGTAGTCTGCTGTTGTAAATCTGGTTTTACGTCTTTTAAGATTGTTAATGTGTCATAAAAACAACACACAACAACATGGTCAAATCTTTGTTGTCCTTGAAATCCTCACCATCGTACGTCTCTTCTTATGATCATCCAAGGGATCATCAAATTTTCCTATACCAGTTACAGCTCTCTTGTTGATCCGTTAAGCCGCCCAGCCCTGTCCCTTGCACGCTTGCGCGACAAAAATAAGACCTGCGCGACCAAAATAATTTAGATGCGCGCTAGCGCAGTGCCCTTGCGCGACAAAAATTATGTATTTGCGCGCCCGCGCGGTGACATTGCGCGACCAAACTAAGTGAGTTCCGCGCTCGCGCAGTGCCGTTGCGCGACCAAAACGAGCCCGCGCAGTGCTCTTTGCGCGACTAAAATAAGTTAGATGCGCGCTCGCGGAAGGGCATTTGCGCGCCCGCGCAGTGACCTTGCGCGACCAAACTAATTGAGGTGCGCGCTCGCGCAATCCCGTTGCGCGACCAAAGAAATTGAGTTGCGAGCTCTCGCAGTGCCCTTGCGCGACCAAATTAATCTCGCGCCCGCGCAGGAGTGCTGCGCGACCAAACTTGAAGGAGTAATGCGCGAACAAAGAGCATTTCTTCGAGAAAGTTAAGTTTATTTATGGTTTTTATTTAAGCTCCAATTTGCCTTGCTTTCAAAATCCAACATTCGAGTTACCATATGATTGATTACATTCTCCAATATTTTGCAACTTCCCTTGCAGAAACAAATTCCAATCTGCACAACAGATGCACTCACAAATATCTATCTACTCTTCAGATCTACAATAGGCCAAATGCCATTTTCAGTCTCCTAATTCTATCTCCTAGCCGCTTGCTTCCGTGTCCTGTCTTGGGCAGAGTATGCTGGCATGAACTCCTTGGATGTAGCCATGGGTACCTCTTTGAACCATGGGTGTTTCAGGGCTTCCTGCACTCTTCTTCTCTGGAGAAAAAAAAAAAAGGATAACACAGGAGGGTACAATCAATGCCATTCCCCCAGGACAATAAAATTATAAAACTCATATGCCGCTTGAAGGATTTATGAAGACCGGCCTACCTTAGTGGGATCATAGGTAAGCATCTGGTTTAGTAAATCAAAGCCAGTGTCTGACAAAGCAGGAGATCCTGTGAATGACGTTACAGGGAACTTCTTCCGCAGCATATTATAGCTGATATGCAAAGGTCAATCAATCTGTAACTCACTAGGTACATATCCAGTTCGCTTTTGATCCACTAACAAAATTACCACAATAATATAAGAAACATGAGATCTATAAGGGCCGACCCTTACCGCTGATTGACAAACTTGCAATTAGCCGCAGGCAAATTTGAAAATCCAGGCCATATGGTTTCATTACGAGTTCCAAGAAGTCTAAAAATCTGCCGCAATGAAGGGCAAACTGTAAGAGAAGAAATTAAAGTAACACCACAGAGCATAAATATGATGAAAAGGTAAGAGCCTTAAAACCTTATTTATTTAGTCTACTTCAGTTTTGCCCTGAAACAATGGCTCTTTATGCACCCAACTGACCACAAGTCCACAGCTTCAGAATATTGTTTTGCTCCAAACAAAATTTTAGGCGCTCTGGAAAGGAAAAGGTACAAGATTGAACTAAGATAATCATAAGAATGTAACAGATTCGGGGTAAAATTGTCTACTAAACGAAGTAAAGCTCGTAAGACAGTTCATCAAGTAAGCAGAAAAGCATGAAAGGAAAAGAAAATACAGTACACAAAATAAAGTTCAGGTTACTAATATGTGATGCAGCTCACCTGTACCAAAGTGTGGCCACCAATGCTGTGTATGGCTTAAGGATATTGACGAGGCATGCCGAAGTCGCAAATCTTCAACTCTCCTTGGTTGTTAAAAAGTATATTGGACGATTTCAGATCTCTGTGAATCACCCAGTTGCCATGAAGATACTGCTGAAGCATGAGACATTTAACCTCACTTATGGTAAACGGATGCATCATCACCTCCATCAGCCCCTTCAGATCGTGTTCCATGTACTCCATGACCACAAAGACATTATCAAGGTCTCCTGTGACAACCTCCTTAGCTCGCACTATTGAAGGATGATCAACGGACATCAATAATTTTATTTCCTGTAAAGCAGTGACTGGAAAACCTTTTTCTCCCTCCAACTTGACGTTCTTCAGGGCCACAAACTCTCCAGTTATCTTGTTTCTAGCTCTGTATACAACTCAATAAGTACCTTCATTTATTTTATTGAGCCTCTCATAATCAAAAACACTTCTATAGCATTCCCATATAACACTTCCAGGAACTTCGTCAAGTTCCTCATCTTCAACCTCAAAGTATGGACCGACATCATTGTCCTTCGAATTGTGGTATTCTTCATCAATCATAGTGTCTACATCATTCTCTCTTTTATCCAAAGAGTTTGACCTAGATCTTACATCTTCAGAGTCGTCTCGAATGAATTATCCACACTCAGGGCTGGAATTGCGAGTGCCTACTGTGTGAACCTTTCCGGACCAATTTTTCTTGTGGTGGCCTGAGGAAGTGCGGATAGGAATATTATCATCAACTGCCACCTTGACTTTGATATGTGCACAGAACTTGTATGACCAACATCATCTATTTGGGTATCATCTTCAGCCAAAACTTCTTCATCATTCATGTCCACATCATCAGCCATTATCTCTTTCCGAAGGGAAACTAGAGAGTGTTGGAGATTCAGTATGTGTACTCTCAGCAGACCTGAACTCCACACACTTTTAGGCAAACTTTCCAAATCCTGAAGCTTATCAGTTGCATTAACATCAACACAAACATCAAGAGAAACAGTATTAAGAGGCACATCACCATTTCTAAAAGGTTTCACAGCGGCTGTTCTTCCGGCCGTGGCGGATAGTAAGGTGGAGACCACAGGACCTGTTGACACGAGATGGTTATATATCCGCTAAAGTTTTCAGGGTGACATTTTTGGTGTTTTTACAAAGTTTCTTCGAGCTCAACAACTTGCATATATATGCCCTGATCATGCAGAAATAAAATATTCACTAGGAAGTAAAAGGAAGCTAGCAAGATATTCACTAGGCAATGCACCTTGACGTTATACGAGCTCAGATGCATACAATCACATTGTGATACAACACCCAAAGGGACCACCTAAGCTCTAGAACTCATCCCTCTAAACCGAGTAAGCAAGAATAATAACAAAATCAATGCTTCTATGGCTCTTCTCCTGTTTTTTTATCCTAATGTTTTCTGGTTTTTAGTTGTTATGCATTGTTACTTCTTCTGCTTCTATCAGTACAGCGTACACATTTTCTAAAAATAACCATTTTTCCAATATACAATCTGGTAAGCATTTAATCAAACACATGATATGCACAAACAACATACCTTTTTCATATTATTCCCATACCTCGCCATGATC
Organism: Umbilicus rupestris; assembly: GCA_963678935.1. Lineage (NCBI taxonomy): Eukaryota > Viridiplantae > Streptophyta > Magnoliopsida > Saxifragales > Crassulaceae > Umbilicus > Umbilicus rupestris. Next base: position 9,761,830 of record OY787628.1, on the reverse strand, counting down.
CTCACTGTCGTTCCAATCCACAATCTGATCCAGTACAAAATCAAATCGACAAGTAAGCCAGCAAAACGTAATGTCTAGCATCTTCAAATTAGTATTAAATCAGATGATTAGAATTGCGTCGATTGGCACCCGGCTACATCCTCGCAGTAGAGATCAGACGTACCTTGCTTCTCATTCATCTTTTCTTTAACTGCAACTGAGTTACGGGGACGACAAGATCGGAGAAAACATCAATGGACCTTCCCGCCCTCGGCTGAAATTGCCTTTAGACGACGAAGATCGAAAATACACGAGGACGCGCGGATGGGTGAAAGCTGCCTTCCGAACGGCGTCGTTGCAGGTATAACAGCAGTTATTTATTGGGCTCATTGAGGTCAGAAGAAGCCAACTTTCATGGGCTTATTTCAACATAGACTGGCCCAAGTCTGACTAAGAAGATTGCTTTGAACTTTACAGCATAAGCATGCATCAATGAAACATAATGTAAGAAGCAAGCTTCTGCCTTTGCCACTTTTGTTGTTGTTTAATTAAGTTTTATCTGCTAAATTTATTCAGTAAATGTGGTTGGTTGGACCCATTTACAAGACCCCAATTCAACTCAAAATCACTAGTTTATAACAAAGCATTCAATATGCTTTATTAATTGATCTTGCTTGAATAATGTTTTGATAGATTCGAACAAGCCAAAATTTAGGACAGTTAATTTACTTCAATGGGTCACACCTCGGTCCAAAAAGGATGTGAAGAATGTTAAAATAAAGTTCACTTAAATGTACTCATGGATTCTTCTATGAACTTCCATCTTCTATATACGGCCCCAGAAACAGCAGTGCATACCTTTATTCGTTTATCTATTTCTTCATAGTAATACATCTTTTACATGATCAAATAATAACGCTGCCAACTGATATCACTCAAACACATCATTTACAAGATCAAACTTCATAATAATTAGGATTCGATTCGTCAGAACAAGGATTTTAATGGGGTTCAGGGTAGAATAGAAGAAAAAAACTGACCTCCCCCACGTTAAACATGAAACCCTAAATAGACAAACAAGCGTTATTATTCCATGAGTGAGCTTCAAAACCCTAAATAATGTTCATCGCGGTTTAAGTCAGTGCTACAGTGTGAATAGTACATAATCAATTACATGCAGGTCTACTGCAACCCTTATTCATGTTTATCTCAAATTAGGTTAATAATGTTTCACTTTAGGTACATGTAATCCTAGAAGCAAAAAGGTAGACTTAATCCAATAAAGTCTGTCACCTAGTTGTCCCATAAACCTAATCAATCTCTAACTACATGTTCCTAACTTGTACTATGGTTTGGTACCCAAATTGGTACGCGTCACACATTCACACCTTCTTTCCAACTTAAGCTAAAATGATGAAAATGAAATTAGGGTTAGATTTTTCATCTCTCTAAAACTTCCATTGGATCATCTACTTCAGGTATGCGTGTTAGATTCTGATTCGTGGCCGATACTCGAGTCATGGTCCTTGGTCCAATGTTCCAACTTTTAAGCTACTTTTAGGAGTAGCTGCGGGCATGTGCTTGTCAATTGTAATCAATATTATAGTCTTGCTTAGTTATATTATTAAATGCTACAAATCGATGTAATCAATGTTAGATTGAGCGCTGTCTCCTAATTTTAATGTTGTCACTTCTAGAAATGGCACAAACATTAGCAATACTTTTAAATTTTAAACTCGAAATTGCTACAATAGGTAAAAATACATAAACAATCCGTACACAACCATCAAATTTATCTAAATCAAATGAGATTTCTCGTCAATTTATCAGTTTAACATATGGTACGTGCCTTAAACATTCATATAACATTACATTAATTTGTACAAAGCTCAATTTGCTATACAAGTTTTTCTACACCACTTAACTAATCATTGTAGCACTCCTTGAGTCCATCAAACTCGAACAATAGTGTAAAAAATGCGCGTCATCTTCAATAATAATAGAGTATTTATTATTCCTGAAAAACTAGCTTATTCGAGATTAATAAATAGTTCTCTATTTGCACCACAACATATTGCCATGTGCCCTAAAAAATGTCGCTTGAGATGATATTTATAGTTACATAGTAAAGAAAAATGTTCATCGAGTGCCATTTGGATGGTAGAAAATTAAAGTTAAAGGATAAATAATTGATTTAGACGAGACTGAATATTTAAAGCTTGCAGCAATGTTGTTATCAATTTTATGGGATTATACAAATCTCATGTTATTGGTAACCAAATCATGCCAGGTTTAGGATATAATTACTTTAAACTGTATGAAGATCTTACAAGATCGCCTGCAACTTTATATTTAGTTAATATATCAATCAGGGCCCAATTATTGAAAAAAAATATGATGATACTTAATTAGCATGTGGTCGCAAGGATGTTAACCCTAATAGCAATGTTATTGTGTGCCAAGAGAGTAATGAATAATTTGAGATTTAGTAGTATCGTATTCTATTATTTGAAATGGGGCGTCATTGAAAATTTGTTATTCAGATTTAAATCGGTATAAGTTTACTTTTTTTCGGTTCTCCTGTTTGAAAATATTTCATTTATGCAACTATTTCAACAAAACGTCATTTATTTGCAAACTATGCATGTACCAAGAGTATATAATAAATGATCATCACAACCTGATCTATAGACAAATGAAACGTCAAATATCTGAACGATTAGACTTCGATTTCTAATGGATCAGAAAAAAAAAACTCTAGTAAAATATATATATAATAGACAAATATATATAATAAAAAAAGTACTATAAATAATGAATACACTTGCTTTAAATGGGAGTCTATCGAGCCTGCAATCCTAAATTGAAAGGTGGTGTCATGGTATTGGATTGAGATTTCCTTTTACAATAAGTAGGCTCACATCTGATCTTGTCCCGTCTTTGTGTCAAATTCGAGTTTGATTCTTGAACTGACAACTGAACAACAATTTGATCTCATCTAGCTATCCCCATATTTGGAAATATCTTTGATCACCATTAATGGATAAATTTCCTTCACAGGTTACTTTTACTGTTGGTTTTTTCTTGCTATCAAATCCATACCCATCCAGTCATCCAGATTTGATTGGGGAATTATTCTCAATTTTCCATGTTGAGTCACAGCTTTGGAAGCCATAAGAAGCTCGGCGAACCATCATAGTCTCACAGATGGATAGAATCGAAGCTGGATGCATGTGAGCCACACATGACGTCATTTTGATGTGTGTTTGATTCCATTCGATTACTAACTTTAACCAGCTATCTAAAAATTGATGTGCGCGTTAATCATGATCGTCAGCCTCCGAATCTTGTTTGATGAAGTTGAGTACGCATGTTCAATCATGGATTGCATACTTATACATTCCGTACGTTCAGTGGGTGGGCGAGTAAAGAGAATACGAGTGTACCTCTAAATTTAGGGTTTTGTATTCTGGTAAACTTAGTTGGTTTTAGGGTGAATTCAATAGTACTGATTCATATTGAATAACTGATTATTTATCCATATTAAAAGATAGTAAAGTCGATTTACATTTTACTTGGCACCAATAATCCTTGTTTTGTACCGAAAATGTGTCTTTGCTTGATTTGAGTTCATTTGCTTTTTCTTATTTAATTTAATAGTTTTAGAAAAATAATTCTACTAAGACGGGAATGGATATAAACTTGGACCGATCATGGCATTCAGATTGGCACAATGGATTTGGATAATGAATCCTGCAATGCCCAGCAATCGAAAAACCTGGACTAGTTCTTGCCTGTTTCGAAAAAGAGAGGAGACAATTTCATTTGGTAATGTGTACCAATAACAGGATTACTACTAGCCAGTGGCCACATCTTTCCATAGAACTTTCTCTCTCATCCAATCAACTTCATCTGTACAACATTTGGCTTCCATCTGCTGCATTATTCAATAGCCTAACCACCACCTTTGGCTACGCTATGCATCTTCGCCTTCACACAACATCGACCAGCAGCTCCTCTACAAACTTGCACGACCTACGAGACATATCAACCAGACAAGTGCCCTACAAACAGGAACACAAGGCCTTCGACGTGTCCCCAGCTGATTCTTTTCCTCTAGCTGACTCACCACATCTCTCTCTCCCATTGGCTCTGGCCCTGCATTACAAACCCCTCCTGCCAATCTCCATCGTCTGTTCCCCGGTCCTGTCCCTAAAACCCTGTCACTCTAGCGCCACGTCTCCCCTGCCTATCTCTCCTTCCACCAATCAACGCTATGCGCTGTTGCCTCCTCAGGCGTCCTAGCTCCTCGTATAAATTCGAAACCTCAATCTCCTCGCTCTCCCCAAAAAATTATCACACGCTCCTCAGCAGCTTCCATAGATTCAAGCGTTTAGGGTTTTCTGAACCAGCAAACAACCCGACCCAGAATATTATCTCTCTCCGGTGCGTGTTTATTGGAAACTGACATGGACGGAAGAGGCGGATGCTGCATCGCGAAGTACGCTGGAGGAGGAGTTTCGTACAAGATGGAGAGGTTGATGCTTAAATTCCGACCGATCGCGCCAAAGCCGGCGACGGGAGGATCCGTGTTCGGATCATCCTCGTCTGAGAATAACAGCAACAAAACCAGCAGTGGTGAGACGACGTACGTGAAGGCCGGTAGAGGAAAGCGAAAGTACAACACTAACGGAGCTAAGAGAAGCTACGGAGGAGGGAGGAAGCGCGTGAGAGCCTCCCCCGAAGGAATCAAGCTGGCAAACAGTGTTAGAGACGAGAGCTCTGGAGATCACACAGTGGTGACTCTCCCCCTACTGCCCGAGTCGCCAACTGAGAATATTACACCCACCTCGAGATGCGCGCCTCCGGCTCCGATCTGGCTCAGCTTCAACACCCCCACAGCAGAAAACAATAACAGCAGGATGAAGGTTAATAATACACATCAGCAGAAACAGGCCGCGGTGGGAGGGACGGGGGTGATTGGAAGCTTAGTGATGGTGGAGTGCGTGACGGAGATGTTGGTAAGCGATGACGGGCTGGGGAGGACGGACGAGGAGCGGCTGAGGAATCTGGAACAGGACACGTGTCCAGGGTTCATATCGGACTGGCGGAACCGGGTGACGTGGACGAACAGCGCGTATAAAAAGATGGTGGTGGGAGATGAGGGCGATGGAGCAGAGGTGGTGGTTCGCGTGGCGATGAATGATAGGGTTCCGGTGCGCTGTCCCGCGTTCACGTGTAGGGTTAGAGTGCAACAGACTTGTACGAAGGTAGCTAAGATCTTGCCATGTGACGTGTGGAGACTGGAATGCGGAGGATTTGCATGGCGATTGGACGTCAAAGCAGCTCTCAGTCTCGGCCGCTGAGACATTAACAACACCCACCTCTCTGCTCAACTAGGTCCTTGCCATGATCATGAAGGAGATGATAAATAACTGTACATGTTCAGTAGATTGCATTCTGTTGTTCCAAAATCAAAAGCATGTTTTGTGAAGGGATGATTTTGCCCAGTGCTCCTATCGAAGTCTGTAAATCGGGAGGAGCAATGTATAAAGGTTAGATTATGATAATGATTTTGATCAGAAGAAAACTGGTATTGAAAACAAGCGTATTACCATTTTCATCACAGTAACAAATGTGAACATTACATCAATGGATCACAGGCAAGCATGCCCAGATAGTTGGGTCTTGTGTTGTTTGTAGGTTACATTATTTATAAAACCTGCACAATTAGACAACTAGAAGAACAATGTCCATTTGGAAAGAAAACTGGGACAACATGATGAACAAAGAAAAAGCAAAATACAGCAACAAGGGACGATCCAATGGAAGTTATGTATGCTCGCAACAGTTGAGATTTTCAAAACCCTTTGGAGAGCCAATCCCTTCAGCAACAGCAAAACCATCTCCTCTGAAAATTGAAGACACAATGAGTTTGTGGAAAAAGATCAAGGATGCAGCTCTCAGTGAGGTTATGTTATTATACCTTTGGAGTATCATGCTGCAAGTATGTGTTATCCACTGGGCGTGGCTCCGGCATCACTCCACCACCTCCACCACCTCCACCTGCTGCGCTAGTCTTCTTATCATCTCTAGCCTTGTTGAATATGACAGTGAATCCTTCAGCGGAAGCAGGGTTGTTCACATCCCAATCCCCAAATTTCGGCAGCGGCCTCCCTTTATCTTGCTGTAACAAGTTACCAAGATCAATTTCTGCTAAACTTAAACTGTCCCATTCTAGATTACCCATTTGTAACATAGCAGAAAGTTTTATAATGACTTCTGCACTCAAAAATTTAAAACTGATTCCTAACAAGCGTCCTAATGCTGACTTTGATGCTCCAATGGGAGACTTATTGATCCCTTGTCTAAGTCAACCCTAAATCCATCTCCTGCCCATCTTTTAACCCACATCAAGATTATTCATAGAACCACAAATCAGATCATCAAATCGGCTTTTTGCGGAAACTGATCAACCATCATCAAAATTAACAAAAGCTATCCTTATTATGACCACAAAAACTAAAACAATCAGTTCTCAATTTCAACATGAGAGATTTCACAAGACATCAACTGATTTCTATATCCATTTTCGACCCACCTCCAAAACCCCAAATCGAATCAATACAAACAGATTCAAAAATGAACCCAAATAATAGTACTAATAAAGGAAGAGGGGGTCAATTACCGAAGCCATATCCGATCGGGAAACCGACGACGACCGCCAATTGCAGGACGGAAAGCGCTTCAAGCTCCGATCTTTCGGATCAGCGACGATACCCCGAAACCGAATCGAATCGGGCGATGATGAGATGCGAAGGAGATGGATCGATCGAATGCGAGAAAGAAAAAGAAATAAATCAATCAAACTGCGGAGGAGAAAACGGATGTGATTTAGTGGGAAATTGCTGCGAGAATATAAAGGCCTAGAGAATCAACGATCACCAGCGCACAGCTGATGCACCGAGATGTTCCACGCCGCGTCGTTTCATTACGTTACGCCGTCGTTTTAGTGTCACGCGGTTCGATTCTAACTGTGCGCACTCCTCGGTCAACGATGATGGCGACAAAGTCAGCGAGACGGTGCACGAAGTGTTCCGACCAATACGCTGTCGTTTTTTCTCACGCGGTAGTTTGAGAGTCGCTGGTGCGCATGTAGTCGAACCTTCCTCTTGTCGTGTCGGAAATTGTTGATAGTATTGGGCTTTTAAAGGCTTTATTTCATCTACGAAACGACATCGTTCGAACAAATTCAGCTATGCTGGCCTCCGTCCAATTTATCGATAATTTCACTTAAAATTATATCATAAATTACACCTGAAAACAATAGCTAAAATATACAGAAGAAGAACCATGCTGTCCAGGTGAGGATCTTATTGATGATCTCCTATCTGGAATTTTGCATACATTATTATGTGCACGTATTAAGGAAGGCTGATACGGTGATCAAAATCCTTACCAGGCTCAGAATCTACACGCCGCGGCCAATCTGTGACACTCACCTCACATAAGGTACTCGTAGTACACTAGGAAGAGAGCGTCGGGGATGTCTTTCGGCAAATTGTTTAGATACAGATAGAACTGGGACATGTCCTCCTTCCAAGCAGTTTTCGTGTCCACAACATCGCTGTTGCAGGTAAGAACCCATAAATCTGCGGACTTGACTCTCTTTATGCTACCTCGGCAAAATGGGCATGACTCTGATTTCATGTTCCTGTGGTAGACAAAATTTGAGGAAAAACTCCCAAGGAATGAAAATGATTGTTCGGTTAAGGAAATCATATAATTGAATAGACGGAAATATTTACCAGTCGCGGTAGCAGTTGATGCACATTGCATGACAACAGTTAGGCAGGACAATTTTTGTGCAGGGTTCTAAGCAGATTCCACATTCATCTTCTCGTTCAAGCTCTGCATCCATAATCTTCATTTTGTCTTCAACTCGTCTGCCTATGGACATTTCCATGCTTCGGCATCTCTCTTGGGCATTGTTGAGCTCTAGCGAGCTGCTGTGAAGACGCTGAAGTGAAGGTAATACGACAGCTGCGAGATTGACAGCAGTCGGGCATTCAAAATCAGACTTAAACAAACCAGGGAATTAAATTGTCCAGGCGCTACGCATTGCTTTAAAATATAAACACCAGACGAAGATTTTACAGTGGGGCATTTTCTTTTTTGTGGAGGAATGCGACTTACCATAGAACTCTCTGATGGTCGCGTTTCTTCCATAAGAAGTTCGACTTGTTGATCCATTTGGTTTCACCTGGATGCGCAAATGTTGTCAATTTATGCACTTTGACCACCGCATAAAGTTCAAAGGCAGAAATACAAACCTTATAAACAACAACATGGAAGAGATTCAAGTAACTAGGAAGTAAGCATATGCAAGAACTGTCCATCCATCGAAACAAGAGAAGGAAAAGTGGCGCTAATTGGTTGTAAGCCAATTTCATCTGGAAACACACACCCCCTTTCGCTAAAGGAATCGAAGCTGCCCTGTAACCACAATTCAAAACCAATCAGCTACCCAAAATCCTCAAAAGTAAATGGAACCCTTATACTAAATTTGACCCACATGAATAACATTCTCAAACATCATAATCTAAGCTTAAAGCTGAAAACTGGGACTGCTGTGAATGAAAACTGAAAAGCAATTAGTCAACCAGTCAACCTTATCTGGAAACCAGACAACATGATTTCAAAGCCAAAGTTTCAATTTTCAGGACTTGTGTAGCAACTAGCAAAATCAGTGGACAGGATCAATCACAGTGATCAATTAATGAAATCAGCTACAACATCACCAGGCGGCTTCCACTCCAAACCCTAGAAATCAATCTGAAAGGATTCAACAAGTCCCCAAATTCCTAAATTAAACTTCAGGCACTAAAAATCAATCAAAGCCCACTTGAACAGCGGAGGAAAAATCACACCTTTATAAAAAATTCAGACACAAGGGGATTGACCAAACCACATAAGCAAGCAGTTCCAACACTAGACACATATAAAGTACCAAAAAAACTCACAGCATATTGGCATGCTGTATGTCAGCTTCAAGCAGCTTCAATGACTCTTTGTAGTTGTAAGAGGGTCTAGAAATCTGATGATCAAACATCTCTGCAAATATACCCAACTGGGTCAGCAAACAAATGATCACAAAGCTCTCTATCTGGGTGTCAATGAAATAGAGCTTCAACAACAGTGGCTGCTTATGGCTTTACAACAGTGGCTCTGGTCAGGTAAGGTTGCTTCTGGTGACCTAATTTGTGTATCAAACAGAAGAAGCAAGAGAAGGAGGAGACAAAGGAAGAAAATGAGTGTGCCAGAAAGAGAAAAGATGTTTGTTTTTTTATGTTGTTTTGAACTTTATGGATTTCAATAAATTTGTGATTTAATTTATTTAAACGTAAATTATTGTTATTTATTTTTTTGATTTAAATGATTATTAAAACTTTTGTTTGACTTTTGATTTCAAATTGTTTGGGGAGCAAGTTTTTTTATTATCATTTTTGTGTTTGAAGTTTTCTCGGATGGTTTTGGTGATTGAACTAAAAAAGGACAAGGTCTTCATATAACATAAAATCAAGCTAAAACATTAAAAAACTTATTCATTTTAAACTACTCTCGAAATATCACCTCATATTCAATAAATAAATCAACCTTTGGGTTTTATTACAAGTAAGATTTCATAAACAAAATAAAAAAGAATAAACAAGCTTATCATTGTGTCAAAATATATTACATCATGTTGGTGGCTAATATTCTACCAACTTCCAACAATAGCATTAACTATAAATAACAATTTATTAGATGGCTTGTGAACCAATGTTGAAAGGTTGCTATATGGCCACCCATAATATTCAATTCATTCAACCTTTCTCTTGACATTATCAATGAAACATATGTGTACCATTTTTCATTATCCTTGGTTGTTCACTCAATTTATGTTCATGACTTTCATTATGGAATATTTAGAAAGTTTTGGAGATGACGAATCATTTTGTCACCGTGGCGGCGAGATAGGCTGAAGCGAATGGTATATAGCCCTCGACCGCACTTTATCTTGAGGCATAAATTATCTTTTGTCATTCAGAAGGATTTGACGCACATATTTTTGTTAAGTAACAACTATAATTAGTCATTGCTACGGGGTCGAGATGGTCGCGGTTGGTCAGACAATCATTTTTTATTAGCTCCGTCTTTTCCTTTTGACTTTGAGCTCTCATTTGTAACTGTATCTTTTTGAGTTATAAGAATGAATAAATTTTTTATTAGTGATTTTCATTTGTAATTGTCCCATTATAAGAATAAATATATTACTAAGTACCCAAAACATCGTTCTATACATTAAAATTGCTAGAGCATTAGTCTTATCTAATTGATAATTATTTGTCATTGATTAACAAGTTAAGAATGAAATGAGTTGCTAATGATTGGATTAGGTATATACATTTTAACATTGGCAATGCAACAAAGTTGAACATGTCATAAACTTGGTGGACTATGCAATAGCAAAAGACAATCTTACCCACAAAAGCATAGCTTTTGAAAAGATAAGCCTTTTGTTTGTGACCCTTCTTTTTTCATTTCTTGCTCCACTCCATGATAGAGAAATTTATTTTGTTTTTATTGGAAGAATTCGTTACATCAAGTTAAACGCTATAATACAAATTAGATAAAATAGTTAGGTTTTTATTGATTTACTTATTAATAATATAAATAGTAAAATAACTAGCTACACACGTGTGTGTGCATTCTCTTTGTTTTAGCCTTTTTCATGATATTTATGAAATTAACTATTAATAAATAAAAATTAGGACAAATATAGAAAAACAATATTGGGCCGGAAAGAAGGGCCCAAAAAATTATGGTCAAACGGGCCGAGAGATTTACCGGGCCGGGCTGTCAATATGGACACAGAGCGACCCGTGTTTCAGATTTGTGACTACGTAAAACGTCGTCGTTGCTCCGACACAGAGCGACAGAGAGCGAAGTCTGAAGTTGTATCTGCGGCGCGGGTTGTGAAAAGCGAAGCGGAGCTTAGTGTGGTTGCAGAGAGTGAAGATGGGGAAGAAGACGAAGAAGCCGGGGAAGGGGAAGGAGAAGACGGAGCGGAAAACTGTCAAAGCGGAGGAGAAGAAAGCTCGAAGAGACAGCAAGAAAGTGTCTGTCGAAGACGACATCGACTCCATTCTGGTATGCAAATTCGTGTTCAATTTTTATTACGAATTGAGGTGAATTGTTTTTAATGAATTTGTAGAATGTTTTTGAACGATTTTTGTGTCGTTTCATGTAGTTGAATATACAGAAAGAAGAGGCCAAGAAGAAAGAAGTGCACGTTGAAGAGAATGTGCCGCCGCCATCTCGTAGATCAAACTGCTCGGTCGGTATTATGTTACTAGTGACTTAAACATGATCAACTTGGAAATTGTGGAATGATTGACTTGACGTGTAATTTTTGGTTAATTTGTGTAGCTGAATATTAATCCATTGAAAGAGACTGAGTTAATAATGTATGGAGGTGAATTCTACAATGGGAATAAGGTTGGCGACACAACTTTGGAGATTTTGAGAATTTGAAATTTTATTTAGTTTAGACATGATCACATGAGTGGTATTTTATTTTGATTTCGGTTGTTGGGATGTAGACGTTTGTATATGGTGATCTCTACCGATATGACGTTGAGAAGAATGAGTGGAAGTTAGTATCAAGCCCAAACAGTCCGCCTCCTCGTAGTGCACATCAGGCAATTGCTTGGAAAAATTACCTATATATTTTTGGTAGAGTTCCCAGCATTTTTTTATTAATTTTTTTATTGGTTGACTGTCTAAGTCAATTTTTGACTTTGAACTTTAGGTGGTGAATTTACATCCCCTAATCAAGAGAGATTTCACCATTACAAGGCATGCTTCATTTCTTACGTAGAGTTCCAGATAAATGGTGCTATAGATTTTTTGCATTTTTTGCAAGGAATATGGTTACATGTACCTTCTATTGCCAGGATTTTTGGGTGTTGGATCTCAAAACAAATCAGTGGGAACAACTAAATTTAAAAGGATGTCCAAGTCCTAGATCCGGTCACCGCACGGTAATATTGGAACTCTTCAAACCATTGCCAAATACATATTTTGTTACACAATTTGAATTTAGACACATTGCTTAGTGTTCCGATGTGAAACTCACTGAAACACAAGAATTCTCACAAACCTTATTCTACAATTCTCACCCACTTTATCGTACTCAAGTGCACTACGACACAACACAAGACTAATATTTATGTAACGGCTAAAAGAAGCTCTACTAGACTCTAATATCTATTTTCCATCTATCTCCATATCATTATATACTCCTCCATTATCTTCTCTGTTTTCAGCTGGATATTTCAACTAGGGTTTGCGTAATAACACTTTGAGCCTTTATTTTGGTCAATTATACTTTGATATTAATGACTTATACACCAGTCTTCTTATATCCACACGTCTCGTATTTGCAGGTGTTATATAAGCACAAGCTCATTGTTTTTGGTGGTTTTTATGACACACTCAGAGAAGTGAGGTTGTTCAACAAATTTCGAAGATTCTAACCTTAGCTATCCTATTGACTGTATTTTTTACAACAGATTTCTGAAGTACTTGATGTATTCAAATTTTGTGCAAACTGATCATGACTAAACTGGGAGAAGAAAATATGTTTGGGTGTAGTTAGATTCTTAGATTGATGAGTGATGTATGTGATGGATGCTTGTTTTTTCGTTGAGCCAAGAATATATCATCTTGAATTAAACCTTTAAGCTATTCCTGAAACTTATGGCAATCAGTAATACATGGATTGCCTGTTGTTGTATGTGTGTTGTGGAATTATTGTTCGTAGTTAAAATTAAGAGTTAAATTGTTCATCTGCACTTGAAAACTTCAATTTATATACTGATAGTTGCATCATTGCAGGTACTATAATGATTTGTACGTTTTTGACCTCGACCAGTACAAGGTTATAGCCTTATATTTACTCGATGATTGTTCTTTGTTATTAAAGATTTGCCTTTTTTATGGACTCTATGTTTTGTGATTCTAAATGGTGATGTGTCTTGGCTCTCAGTGGCAAGAAATCAAGCCTACCCCTGGGTGCATGTGGCCTAGTCCCCGAAGTGGGTTTCAACTGTTTGTGTACCAAGACGAGGTAATTGACTTATATCCTCTATATTAGGGTGGTCCGTTAAGAATCATACAAGTTTTGTATTATTCTTGGATAAGTCTGTCAGTGAATTTGATGTTATACTGATTGATAGCTTCAGTTTTGATGCCTTAAACTGTCCTAACAATTCCAGATTTTCCTTTATGGTGGATATTCCAAAGAAGTTTCATCTGACAAAAACAATCAATCTGAGAAAGGAATTGTGCATGCAGACATGTGGTCTCTTGATCCTAGAAATTGGGAATGGAATAAGGTTAACTCTTCTCTCCCCTATCATAACTTTACAACATAGATAATGTAAATCAATGTAGTTGCAGACAAGGTCATCTTCATAGTTCATAGTATAATGCCCTTATCAATTTTAAATAAGTTAAAAATAATTAGTGTGAGTAGAGAGTAAGCTGCTAGACTAGACCAGTGCAATATTTTCTTTTGAAAGACAATTCAATGGTCTCATGAATGAGACCCATGTGTGTCATGTGCTATATTGTCTTTGGTTTTTGTTGGTAAATTAGATAACACAGTCTAAGCTTCATTTTTCCTATTTTGGACTTACACGTCTTCTTTGTCATTTTGGAATCATCTTGTGTAATAGGTGAAGAAAAGTGGTATGCCTCCAAGCGCACGGGCTGGTTTTTCTATGTGTCTCCATAAAAAGCGAGCCTTATTATTCGGGGGTGTCGTTGATATGGAAATGGAAGGTACGTCCCTCTTCTCTATAATGTGTAATCTGCAGTATTTGTAAGATCTATGACCAGTGCTCAGTGGATTTAGTAATGTCAGAATTGTTCATATGAAAAACAGAAATTCCACTTGAATAATTTACTGAATACCCATACTGTTGTTCTGTGTAACTTTTGAAGGGTTTTAGAAGTAGTTCCTAGTTGTGTTCATATAGACAGGTGGCCTCTGATATAATATGCACAGTGCCTCAATAAGTGACACAGCTTAATGTTTTGCACACATAATTAAGCGGTAAGCTATTGATGTTGTGTCAATTTTGAGATGCTTCTGCTATAATGTTACTAGTTAACGATGCCACAAACTAGTTCTATTTGAATGCAAGAAATTAGATGATACTCAACAAATACATATGGTGGTATTCTCAGAGCAAATGACATTAGCTGGTGGGAAGTGTTGTGCATTTAAAAACAATAATTCATGCAATGTTTCTTTTTTGCATCCTGAATTAACTTAGTCATGTTTGTTACTCGCTATGCAGGCGATGTGATGATGAGTTTGTTTCTGAATGAACTATACGGCTTTCAAATAGACACCCGCAGATGGTAAGAGAAATTTAATTTTGTACTCTACATTGTTACTGACACTTTTGACTATTAGGTCTGTAGCTATCTTTTGTTTATTCTACTTAAGAAACTAAAATGGGTTGTACAACAGGAGAGATCTCTATTGTATTAATGGATCTTGCTTACCCATTTTTGGGTTTTGACTGATGGAAGACGATAATTGCTTTTTGAACTAAGATAAATTGGAAGCACAGGTTATTTAGTCACTTATTTATATAACCCAGCCCTAGCTTTCAGTGAGAGAAATTGATAGGAAATTCATAATCGCTTTTGTACACATCACTCAAAAGTTTGCTTTATGACTCACATTAGCTTCTTGCTTTTGGAAAAAAGCATACAAATTTGAAGCATTTAGAAAATAACAGGACTCTCACATAGTATATCTTACATTTAGTCATTGAAATCACTGTATTTTTCATGCGAGCTTAGGTACCCCTTGGAGCTCCGCAAAGAAAAGTCAACCAAAGATAAGGTTCATTTACAAGTCTATAAATGCAAATTCAATTTTAGTCATGATGCTGTTTTAACTTTTTCTGCTATGTGATTCTATTTTTTGCAGGTGAAAAAAAGTTCTGACCTGAAAGTGAATGGTATAAATCAGGAAGAAACTGATGACAAGAGCGAAGTGGTTGATATTGCTACGCATATGGAAACAAACATGATGGTTGATGATGAAGATATGTCTACTGCATCTAATTCAAATCCTGATCAAACTTCTGTGACTTCAGATCCTGCTTTGCCTGAGGTTGATTACTAGTCTTATTTTATGATGAATTAACATTGGAAGTAAGTTATTAACTCTACAACAACCTTCAATTTCAAAGGTAGTCAAGCCCTGTGGACGTATAAATTCCTGCCTGGTGGTGGGAAAGGACACACTTTATGTGTATGGGGGAATGATGGAGATTAAGGATCGGGAAATTACACTCGACGACCTTTATTCCCTCAATTTGAGCAAACTTGATGAGTGGAAGTGCATAATACCGGTCTGTGATTTCCTTCAGTTGACAATAGAATTTAAATTCCTACTTCAGCAGTTTTACCTACTGTTATCTTTCTTAAAAGTGAACTGGCCCTTTGCACTCTTCTCCCTTCACGGCCATTCGCTTCTTAATTTTCTGTTTCTAAAAGTTTTCTGCTATTCTTTAACTGTTTTCCTACTGCTGTCTGATCTAGCCATCTGAATCCGAATGGATAGAAGCATCTGAGGATGAAGATGATGGTGAAGATGATAGTGAAGATGAATCCAACAGTGACAGCGAAGATGATGAAACCGATGACGATGATGAAGCGGAGGTTAGCTTCTTTAATAGTATTGCAAATCCTGATTTATTTTGGCTCTATAATGTCAGAATATTCTAGATGCAAAAATCTCTAAGAGATCAATAAAACATAACAATTTATTCTTGTGTCATCATTTGTATGGTGATTGGTGCTCCATTTGCCTGAACATTCTAGATGCAAAAAAACCAAAGTATCCAATAAAACGTTTGAAGAAGTTCCATGATGTTATTGGTTTTTTCTGTTTTTACTTGTAGAATGAGGATGGTGGTGATTCAATGGAAATCGGAGATGCGGTCGCCATCATAAAAGGTGGTGGGAAGAATCTCAAGAGGAAAGAAAAACGGGCCAGAATAGAAATGATAAGAGCCAATCTCGGGCTCTCCGATTCACAAAGAACTCCTATGGTATTGTGTTGTCCCTACTAACCTTATTGAGATTGATTTTGTTATCTATACAAGAAAAAAAAAAGATGATTAAGTACAAGAAGGCTATGAAAGTTCCATCGGAAATTTTTGAATGAAAGTCAATCTTTAGTAATAACAATTTTTTCTTTTCATTGAAGCCTGGGGAAACTTTGAGAGAGTTCTATAAGCGGACAAACATCTACTGGCTGATGGCGGCTCATGAACATACTCAGCAAACTGGCAAGGTTGGCTTATATCTCGTATATCTACCAAGTTTACTTTATCAGTAACTTGTATCTCGACTTGAGTGCATAAAAACCGACCAAACAGATCTCAAAAAATGCTTTAGACTTTGCAAGTACAAGGAACTAAACAGTATTCGTCAAAGGTAGCTGGCCTAGATTTTCAGTCTTAACAAATGTATTTTTTATTAATGGAGTCTTAACAAATGTTACTCATGCGCTAGTTAAGTACTAATTATTATCCATGTGCTGGTGCTACTACAACTGTGTAGCGTTGACTTATTCAGCTATGTTTTGCATTACAGGAACTACGCAAGGATGGTTTTGATCTTGCTGAAGCAAGATACAAGGAGCTTAAGCCAATCCTCGACGAGGTAAAACTTCTCTTTTCTTATGTTCAACTGCTAATGGAAGAAATCCACCTGTACTTAGTAGTTAGTACTGACACTTGGCCCTTTGCTCTGTACAAAATTGAAGTTGTGTATATTGGAGGCTGAGCAAAAAGCAGAAGAGGATGAAGGTGCCGGAACTAGTTTAAAGAAAAGAGGCAAAAAGAAGAGCAAAAACTAGCTATTTGATATTACTGTTGTTGTACACGCAGCAACGAGGTATGAATTGTCTCGTACGCATCTCTTATCTTCCTGAGCTAAATCGCTAGGCCACTGTTTTACACCATTGATTTCAATTCCACAGGAAGATCAATATTACAACTAAATTATACCTTATATACATGAAGCTGTTTTGAACCCTGGCCGGTCATACTTGTTTGTGTTTGGACTAGTTGACATCCTCATGCTCCATTTTGTGCTTAGCTAGGCAGTCACATGAAATGGATGATTGCTCTTGAAACATATTCTGCAAAATTATCCAACTTGGAAATTAGTTAAAAAAAGATTGATAGGGAGAGTGAGAGAGACTGCAATAGCAAGTATTATTAACATGGTCCTCTAACTACTTCATTAGTAATAAACTACTTACAATTTAATGGGCATCCAACACCTATTACTCCATCCTTTGTCCTTTTATTGATATATATATACATGCTTCCCACTAATGACTTTTTTCTAAACCCATCAAAATAAAATAAGGCACATTCTCTCCCATTGTATATATCCCCCAAAAAAAAAAAAAAAAAAAAATGCTGTTGTTGAGTGAAGTCTAAATATTCTCAATATTTCAGATTCGAATATGTATGTTTTTTTTAAATAAATAAACCTTAAAAAATGTTAGAAACTCATCCTCCCCTCACTCAGCCCACAAGTAAAAAGTTACTCTACTTACTCACGCCCCATCTTCCCTTACTTTACATGCCTAGTAAACACTAGTAGATTGGAGATTGATTGCTTGGAGTTAACACGTATCGATTGGAGTCCTTTTTGGTCGACCAATCCCTTGGAAAGTTCCTGTGAAACATGGACACATAATGTGGCAATAATTATTGAGCAATAGCAACATACTTGCATAGCTTGAGCTTTTGGGGTTCAAAAAAGGTTGATAGATAAGTTGGTGATAGCTCGTTTCCCCACTCACTCACTTGCACAAGGAGAGTTTTGACAAGTGCAGAATATGAAGAAGTTCCTTTGTTCCTCAAAACCCACATAATGGATTCATTCGCATGTATTATTACTATTAATTTACATTCTTTTGCGTGAGAGATAGAGAGAGAGCCATGAGCACTTGCTCCACTCACCATCCCCCTTTTTTCCCACCCCAATTTCTTCCAACAAAACACTATTTTACACACTAGATTGGATTGGAGTAATAATTGGCTTTAAACTTAGTAATGTACATATTCATATACGGCCATGATTCTCCTCTCCCCGCATGTGAACCCCATTTTCCAACAATCCTCCTATCATCATCGTCTCTAATCTCCTGTCTTGTCTAATACCATGTGATGTCCTTCTTTTAGTTATCAGCTGGGGTGTGTTTTTCCGATCAGCCACACATCAAACCCTTTTCCCAAGCTCCAGCTCCATACACATATACATAAAGAAGCTTTAAGCTTTCATTATGGAAATTTCATGTTTTATTAAATGTAGAGAATTTAGGAAGCGGGCCAACCTCACTTTCCCAAATTAATATTTATTTGGTTTTTGTTTTGAGAAACCCTAGGCAGGAATAAACATGGGACATCATGTACTTACTTTCATCACCGTTTTGGATTTGGCAACTGTGAAATTGGGAGTGGAAGACGCAAGCTAGGAGAGCAACGAGAACCGAGATAACTAAATTTGGAAACGTATGATGAATCCTCTTCCAAATTCGTCCTCCTCACACTCCCACAAGCCTTTATAATTGCTCCTGCTTCGGATTCTCACTCACCTTCATTGACTCCATTTCTTGGCGTCTGGGTTTTTGTCGAGGAACCCAGCTGACCATAAAGATTGAATCGTTTGCTCATCTGAATCGCTTGGGTATTTGATCATGGAAAGTGGGTTTTCATCTCCCAGACCTGATAAGTTCCCCGCTGGTCTGAGGGTTTTGGTGGTTGATGATGATCCCACTTGGCTCAAAATACTTGAGAAGATGCTGAAAAAGTGTTCTTATCAAGGTATGGAGGTGTTCATGTTTTGATTCCTTACTTTATTTTTGCAATTCAGTTGCTGTTGATGATGGTTGTTGAATCTTGGCATTCTGAAATACTCAGTTTCTTGGTGTTCTGTGCTTCTCGGAATCAGCTACTTGCAGTCAATCGTTGAATAGTAGTTTGTGTGACTTGTACTGATAGATAGGGCTTCTGTAATGGAATTTTTCCAAGCTAGTGAAATTAGCTTATCTTTTTGCCGAGAAAATGGAGTTCAAAAATAGGAACTTTGATGGAATTATTTGGTTTGGAGTCCAAGCTGTATCGATAGCTGCCTCTGCAGTCTTTGTCGATGCTTGGATAGTTAGGATTGGGAGCGAAGTTGATGAATATGCGGTTAACATCATGACATGTATGGTTAGAAATCTTGATGAATTTGTTCTGGTATTTGACCGGTTGATTGAATATGATGCTTGTTATGTCGGGACAGCTTGTTACTGTTTGTTTATGCTGACTTCGTACGATCTCGTACAATCTTCTTTGTGCCTTACTTGTTTAACAATAGCATCCATATTGTGATTACCCAGCGAACACAATCTATAAATGAGTAGTGGGTCAATATCGAATCCTTTTCAACCATTCTATTGTTATTAGGTTCCATGGACTGGCTTCCTTTTACAATGTGACACTAATAAAACCTCTGACTATGTTTCCTTTTTACCATCTCAGTAACTACATGTGGCTTGGCCATAGATGCGCTGGCTATGCTTCGCGAAAATAAGAACAGTTTTGACATTGTTATTAGTGATGTCAACATGCCGGACATGGATGGGTTCAAATTATTGGAACAGGTTGGCCTTGAGATGGATCTCCCTGTCATCAGTAAGTCCCTAAGCTCGTGACATTTTTAGCAGTTCTTCCTAATTTTTTAGTGCCCTAGAATTTTTCAAGCTCTTAGTAGCTTCATTTCACAAATTTGCTCAGTGATGTCTGTTGATGGGGAAACAAGCCGAGTGATGAAAGGGGTCAGACACGGAGCATGTGATTATCTCCTTAAGCCTATCAGAATGAAGGAACTTAGCAACATTTGGCAGCATGTTTATAGAAAGAAAATGCATGAGGTGAAGGACGTCGCCGACAGCAATAATGAACATGTTGGAAGTGGTCATTTGATGAAAAATGAAATCGATGATTCTTCTTTAGACGGACAACACCATCCTAATGCAGGCAACTCCGGTGCTGTAAAAAAAAGGAAAGAAGCTGAGAGAAAAAGGCATGCTGACCTAGAACTGGTTGACCCTTCATCTTCCAAGAAATCTAGAGTTGTCTGGTCTGTCGACCTTCATCAGAAGTTTCTGGACGCTGTTAATCATATTGGCTACGACAGTAAGTACTTCACTTATTGCACACAAGTCCTAGATCTGATAGCGTTTACTATATGAGTTATATCACTGGTTTTAGGCTTAGATGCTATGTTGAATAAACGAGGCTTACTGGAAGATTTATTTGGCAGAGCTTGGCCCTAAAAAGATACTTGACAAGATGAACGTGCCTTCATTGACAAGGGATAATGTTGCTAGTCATCTTCAGGTACAGTCAAGCTCATCTATATGCGTCCGTTGTGTAAATTATGTAGCTCATCAACCCTGTCAATTTTCTCTGGTTCATAACCCATCTTATTATCAAATTTTTGCTTCCTTGCTGTATACAAGGATATTGATAATTATGATAAGAAAAGGACCAACTATATTGATATTTAGTTGGCAAGGACAACCGAGGTCTCGGATACACTGAAGTTGAACACTCAGGAATATCGTGTCCACATAGCTTGAACTGTCTTCGTGTAATATCTAGTGTATACTGGAGTTGGTCCTTTTCTTGTCATAATTATCATATGGTGTTTATATTAAAGGCTTGACATATGGCGGAATTTTCCTGTATGCAGAAGTACCGGCTGTACCTTGCAAAGGTGCAAAGTGACAATGACCAGAAAACATCTTCAGGGGGTATTAAGCATCAGCCATTTTCTCCAGGAGACTCGGCTGGCAGTTTTGACTTTGGAAGTGTGTTTTCAATTGACCAAAAAAATGCAGCAGCAGCCCAGTTCGGCTACTCGAATAACAGAATGCCAGTGGATGATTTGGGATTCCTTGAAGGCGAGACTGAGGGTACGATGGTTTCCTTTTCACCGGCAGGAAAGCCAAAAACTCCATGGAAAAATGATCTCCCTGATCCTCAGAAGGCTAGTATAGCCCCTCAAGTACAACCAGTTCAGACTAATTTTAGCTCACTGGATCGCAGTTATAAATATCAACAACAGTTTGAACCAACAATGGCGGCGATTCAGTGGAACAAGGCCCCAATGATGCAGTTCACACAACCAAATCAGCAGATCACATCTTGCCACAACGCAGGAAATACCTACTGGTCCAAGTCAAACCTCATCACAGGACAGCCTTTCCAAGACACATTCCAATCAGGATTTAACATCTCTACCAATTCACCTCTACTCATGCCAGCAGACAGACAAGCTCCAGCCTCGGGAACTTTCAGGGCAGCATCTCCCACCGTTACGCTAGGCACGAAGATTCCCAGTGTGACTCAAAACTACAACGCAAGGCTTTTTAACGCAGAGCAGAAAAATTGTGCTGCAGAGCCACTACTATCCTCCTGCTCGAATGAGAACTATACAAATGAATCATGCTTCTTCCAAGGTCTTGGCGACTCGGGGATAAATAAAAACACCGAGTGCTTCATTCCTGACCTCATGGACGGTTGGGAGGAGCTCTATGCTTCGAGTAAAGACTTGTTCACAAACTTTAAATTCAGTCAGCCAGCCAGCCAGGGGCGACTCTAGGTCAGTCAGTACTTGTTAATACAGAAGAAGCATTTTAACAAGAAGCCAAAATGAAGTTCATTTTTTCTGCTGAGGGATTGCCAATTTGATCCATATTTTTACTATGGTCGGAATTTTTTTGAACCTGTGCAGACTCTTTAAAATCATGTACTCAAGATTCAGGAAAGCTTATGGCAGATCTACATATTTTGATCATGAGCAAGTCTTTGTGCTCTTTTTTTTAGCACATGAACATGTGTTTCCATGCTCAGTCAACAGGAATAATATTGTCCTTATGTATCAGTGTTGTTGACTTATTTTTGAGTTCAGTAGTTAGAATTTCTTACAGCATTTCTGCTCTGCAAATATATTTCACCTGTGAAAAATTGTTACAAATGTGATGCATCTATATGATGCTTAAGCTTGCATCTGCAGAGTTGAGATGAATTGTGACAGTTGCAAGGAAACAAATCCTAGTGATAGTACGATATGATAGCCTCTCTGTCTGTCATGGCTGTTCCCGGTGACACTCCTCTCCTCTAATGGATTGTCTTACTCCCTGAGCCAAGGTGCTGAGGCCGGTGTCCATTGAATCACTTCACCTTCCTTGAACCACAATCCTGCAATGATCAACAATGTCAAATGCAAGGTGAGGAAGAAAACTACGAGGGCTGATAATAGTCATAGCTCATGGTGGAAGCGCCGCAACCAACTAAATGAACGCACTGCCAAAACTCATTATGCATTTATCTTTATTCAACTTTTTAATAGCATGGATGCAATGTAAATCAGACATGTCAACTCCAAGCGAGCAAAATACATCTTCTTCTTTGACAAAAGGGAATTCATTAAGGAGCTGTATTATCATACCTATTTCACGCTTGCCATTTTCAGGGCTATCACTACCATGTACCACGTTCCTGCCAAATGATTTTACCATGGGAGTAAGTTTTCTCCAACTTTTTTAATTATAGCAGAGGATGTTAATGAAAAGTCAATAAGAGATTAGATAAAGGCTGCAACTTAAGACTTTTTATGGACAGATTATATTAACTTGTAATTTGTTGATTAAGGGATCGCAAACCTTCCGGTCTGAACTGCAAAATCTCCTCTGATTGTGCCCGGTGCAGCGTCCAGGGGATTTGTAGAGCCTATCAACTTACGAGCCGATGCAACCACACCTACTCCCTCCCATGCCTTGCAAACATCAAAGACACAAAATTACTCTTCCCGATAAACTAAAGTCATCTATATATCATCCAAGGAATCTAGTGTGAGATCATTACCATACAAACCACAGGACCTGAAGTTATGTAGTCTATTAGTTTGGGGAAGAATGACTTGGATTTGAGCTCTCCGTAATGCTCCTGCAACCAAGGCAGCCCAAACCAAATTATGCATATGGTATCATCATTTAGAAAATTAATCCTCTTTGCAAAAACATCAAGACACTACGTTTCACTAAACGACTATCTCACAGTATTCAAACAACATATATAGACATAAGTAGCGTTTGATATATTTGATGATTCAGAACTATACAAGCGAGTATGCTTCTCCACAAACTGAGGATAAGGCAACATACCTCAGCCAATTCCTGGGGGCATTGGAAGAGCTTCAGTCCTGTAAGCTTGAACCCCTTTTTCTCAAACTTGGATATAATCTCCCCAACCTGATACACAATTGAAAATTCCGCATTTTACACGTCAGAAGATTAACAGGTCAATCAAACAGTAATCATCTCATCTCATCATCTGAAAGCCTGAATCTTAAATCTATCAAATAAAAAATACACCACATTATCACAATTTATAGGACTCTATCAACCATGAAACAACTGGAAAACTAAACTTACAAGACCACGCTGTACTCCATCTGGCTTAATCATTATATAAGTCTCATCAACTTGCTCCTGAACAATCAAACAACCGCAGCCATCAAACAAATCAACCTCACTACGAAATTCCTACTCCTTATCCAAAAAGACAACATCTTTCAACCAACTGATACAAAAAACGAACCATGGAAGCGACCAGGTGCGGAAGGAAAATGTGGGTCTCGGAGTGGTTGATGCGAGGCGTCGATTTGGGCGAAGAGAGGAAGAGATGAGAGGCCGGATGGAACGCTGCAAGGGAGCGGCGTTGGAGGTGGAACTTGTTGCTCCGGTGGACCAATTTGTAACCATGGGTTGGCGCAGAGAGATACGCAGTTGGGCTTGCGGCTCCGAGCAAGGATACAGCCTCCATCTTCGTCAGTCAATCTACTCCTCTTCCTCACCGTGGTCTCTCGCTCTCTAGAGCCGAATCTTGTGGAAATACGAAACTGCCCTTATTGTCTGATTATTGCATTTCTGAATGAAATCTTCTGGACTCAATTTTACGTTTTTATTTCAATCTTTAGTGCCGCCACCTAATGCAAAACCCTAATTATTTTCACCGAGGTGACGACTAACCTTTTATTCATCTCAAACGCCACGTGCCACTGCTTGTACCATCGGCTTCGCCATCCTCATCATGGAGAAGATTCTGCACCTTTCGTCCACCGCCTTCTTTTGCTTCTTCCTCCTCATCACTCGGCCTCTCCAAATCCAACCTCTGAATTCATCCACAGGAAACCATTTTTGTCCTCTCCTCCACTTCGATCCCATGCAGGTAGGGTAACCAAGGAAAAGCGATGCAGATTTCATGAACTGGGTGTTTCACATAAACGGTTGTCGTGAAACATTTGAGCTTCAATTCTTAACTTCTTACTCAGAAGATGCGATCTGTGCAGAGAATGGCGAGTAGCAACAAAGCCTTGGTCGACTACTTGCGGAGCAGTGGAGTGATCAGATCAAACAAAGTGGCGGAAGTGATGAACGCTATCGACAGAGCTTTGTTCGTTCCTAGTGGCACTCCAGCTTATGTCGACAGCCCCATGCCAATAGGCTACAACGCCACCATATCCGCGCCTCATATGCATGCTATGTGCCTCCAGCTGCTGGAGAATCATTTGCGGCCAGGGATGCGTGCTCTTGATGTTGGCTCTGGTACAGTCCTCGCCCCAAGATTTTGTACATTTCTCGGATACGTTGCTGATCTGGTTTTGCAGGTACTGGGTATTTAACTGCCTGTTTCGCCATGCTGGTCGGGCTACAAGGTCGAGCTGTTGGCGTCGAGCACATCCCTGAGTTGGTAGCTCAGTCGATCAAAAACATTGAGGGAAGTGAAGCTGCTCCATTGCTAAAAGAAGGAGCTCTGTCGGTCCATGTAGGCGGTATGTTGCCTGATCAGTTCATGTAACATCCCAATTTATCTTACGAGATATTTGTGATTACTTAATAAGTAAGTTTATGATGGTGACAAGACGTTACAGCTCAAGAACCTGTTTTGTCGAATAAGTTGTGACAGAGCCATATCTTGATTGTAGATGGGAGGCTTGGACATCCGCAGTGTGCACCCTATGATGCTATACACGTTGGGGCAGCCGCGCCCCAGATCCCTCAGCAGCTGTTGGATCAACTGAAACCTGGAGGACGACTGGTAATTCCAGTTGGAAACATTGCTCAGGATTTAAAGGTGGTGGACAAGGGGATAGATGGCTCAATCAGTGTCCGGAGCGAGGCTTCTGTCAGATATGTGCCACTCACAACTCGAGACGCCCAGCTGCAGGGAATCTAGGATCAACCTCTCGATACATTTCTGATTTGCTATTTCACCCTCTTTACGAATAAGACCAGTTGTATGCTGGTGGTTACCGCCTTTACTGGAAAGCTTACAACTTTGTTCATCTGTTCGAATTCCAAAGTGGATGAAGCCTGTAAACATCTCAAATAAATGAGCACTTTAGATGATAAGAAACAGAGAGTGTCTGCTACATATAACACTGTATTTCAGAAACAATATTTGGGACTTGTGGTCACTGATGCCTAGTTTCACACAATATTAGCCAACGAACAAAATTGAAACAGACATTAAAGAATCCTTAACCAAAATGATGAACTGAGGCCAAAAGGGCATAACCATGAAAACTACATTGCCTGGTTTGCCGTGGCTCAGAAGCTACTAGCAGGTCGTGACTCTGCAACATTTACTCGGATTGATCTTCCCTCCAAACTCTGCAATAGAAGGAATTTTACAAATAGTAAAGCACAAATGAAATCTGAACTAGGCAGCGATTTTGCTAGCTAGTTGCACTTGGCAATTATATCTAATTTTATGGATTCGCAAGGGTTTGTTGAGGTTTACCTGTCCATCAAGAGCGCCAATAGCATTTTGCACTTCGGACTCGGTTGACAATGTAACGAACCCAAAACCACGAGAACGGCCTGTTTCTCTGTCATAAACAACCCGAGCCTCCACCACCTTACCGTGTTCACTGAAAATTTGTTCTAAACGCTCATTATCTACTTGCCATGGTAGGTTACCGACATAGATTCTAGGCGCGCTGTCAAACACACGTGCGATGCGCTCTGGCCTTGCTGCTCCTTTCGGAGCAGCCTTGCTGACTGTTAAGAGCCTCCCATTGACATCCTGTCAACACATGTCTATCAATTAAAATTTATGAAGCCAAATGCTAGCTTAAAGAGAAAGAGTACATCCATAAAAAAATAGCTCCGTGCTGGTCGTTACGGAACACTATATTTTCTCTCTTAAAACTCCACCTATGTTGCCAGTTCAAACTTGTAATAGCATACATGACGATAACATGTTATACCAAAAAAGCAACTGAGCTAGCTACATGGAGCTTGTGAACACTGTCAATCGGAACGTAATCTGACACCCATAAATAGCACACGATACTGCAGTAAATAACACGTAAACAAGACCCATATGTACATATCACAATAATCTACATAGAGACGCCAACGAATGGCCATTACATCCTTAAACTCTTACGCATTTAGCTTGACATAAAGCATAACAACATGTCGATGCAAATTCAGTACTGAACAAAGTAGATCAAATATTGAATTATGATGTGAATGTAACTTACATATCTATTGAACATCTCCACCGCCTTCTCAGCTTCCTCCGCTGTGCTCATCGTCACGAATGCGAATCCTCGGCTCTGATTAGTCTCCCTGTTATATATAACCTACCAAAACAACTCAAACACTCAATAATTCCCAACCTCAACACATCGAAACACATACACACATTCAAAATCTGCTCCAAAACAAGCAAGCCCATAATTTAAAAGACATTTGAAAACCTCAAATAAATTAAACAGCACATATTTTTAAGAAGAAATTCAACCTCAGCAATCTCAACAATCCCAGCTCGGCCAAAAATGTCAGCAAGCTGCTCACTGTCAATCTCGTATGACAAATTCCCAACAAACACCTTCGCCTCCTCCGACACTAACACCTCCCCTTCACTCCCAACTTCCTCCTCACCGTCCGACTCCTCATTCTCCCACCTACCTTCGCCCTCACTCTCCTCCTCCCCCGCCACTTCCGCGCTCTCTTTCTGCGCAACGCAACCAACCAAAACCGACTTCCTGGGGTGGTTTAAATGCGCGAGAATAGCTGAATGGGAGCACGAGAGGCTGAAGTTGAATGGCTTGGTTGGAACAGACAGCGTAGCGTGCGGAGACGACTTAGGTAAGAAATTGGAGGAAAACGGTATGAAGAGGGCGTCGGAGGCTAAGGACTTGAAGACGTGAACTGTCGACGAAGCCATCGATGAAACTACTGGTGGGTTTTCGGAGAGGATAAGGACTGACGAAAAAGTTGCAGACTTTGGTTTTTGTTCAGCAGCGAAGATGAGATGACGAAATGAAGCAGCCGACGAGATTTGGTCTTTGGTGTCGAGCGGCGGAGAACCCGATGTGGGCCTCCCTTATTGAGCCCAAAGCAATATTGGGCCTCATTATTTTTGAATAAAATTTAAATAGAAAATATACACATCACATCACTTTGTCTCGTTTCTCCTTCTTCTTTTTCTTTTTCTTTTTACAGGCGCTGTAATTATCTCAGTCAGCTTTGGAGAGAGTCTTGAGGTCGGTCTCAGCTGAGGATCATCCAGAGATTTATCATTTGGAAAAATTTGGGCAGCAACATGCCGATTACATTAAGAAGGTACAAGAACAGTGATCAATAACTGTGATTACAAAAAGAATGGAATGGTAATATCAGCGAGATTCCTGCTGCTAGCACTCCCCGAGCTTTTGACAAGATTTTTCAAACTAGTAGATGTTTTCTTTCTACGCTTTTTTGATGTGCTAATTGTGCCGGTTTCATCTGTTCTGGCAGAGTTTGATTCAGGCTCTTTCTTAGATCCAGATTTATTCCGTATTCTTTTCTTTGAATCCAACAGACTCCTGCCTGTTGGCAGCATTGGAGTGACCGGAGCTGGAGTTTGTGATATGGATGTACTGTCAACTTTTTCTATAGTGGCCATCCCAACAGCTGAAGAGGCATTTTCCCGGTTACCACTGCAGGGTTCTGTAACCAGATTTTCGGGGGTTGTATGGGTGCTGGTGCTATCTCTTGTGCATGATTTTGTGTCGGCATTTTTTGAAAACGTTGCCGTCGGGACTTTGGGCTTGGGAGCTGGTTTATCCTTTGGAGGGCAGATCCTTTTCATGTGTCCTTTTAGAGTTCCTCTCTTTACAGTTTGATGGGAGCAAAAGTGGCATTTATAAACCACATTGTTCTGAGTTGGCACCTTTGATCCTTTGTGTTTATGACGTTTGCGTGCTCTATTTTTCTCTATTCGGACAGTGCAGTTATCACCTGGGTGCAGTACCGTCTCGCATCTGTGGACAGGCAATGTAAAGACAATCACCAAACAAAATAATTCAATGAAGAGTTTATGTTGAAGATAAAGCTAATACCAAAGTAAGGTTGTGTTTCACACGAGAAGATTGCAATTAGATAATGTGATAAAACGACCATATCATCTGGAGATGGACATGCAAAACATAAGACTATCAACTATATGCTAGAGGTGATTTTATGAATGGCGCAAGATAATGGTCAGAAATCTGATCCGATATCCCATTGTGTGCCCGAATTACAGGAGCAAGTCCACTGTAATGGTTTAGCTTTCTCCAATAAGGTACACAACAGCAACTATACTGCCTGCATTACTAGACCACAAATCAACTATGAATGACCCCGAATGAAGATTTTAAACAAGAGAATGTTGAATCTTTATTCTAGTGAAAGCAGCACCAAAGTGAAATCTGAACTCCCAGCGCGGCATAATCAAACCAAAAACACTCAGCAAAGTAGATGCTAGACTACACAAAAAAGCATAGTTGTCCCCTTAATTTACCCAGTTCTATTTCTCATAAGATCCTGACAACATAAGATGCGATGCGCCTCAAGCTAATGCAAAATCAGATGCTACAAGTCCAACACTGAGTGCATCAAAGGAGATACCTTTCACATGTAAACAAGGACTCGTCAGGTGGCATTCCCAGGGCCTCTCCGCAGGCGGCGAAGCGGTTACCGAAGAAGGCACCAAGGGGAGGAACAGCACCATCTCCACTGGCCCACACTGCAAGGTTCTGTAAATGCTGTAGCTTCAACAAAGCTGCTTTGGATTGCTTCTTTCCATTGCTGAAATTCCCTCCAGGTACACCATTAGCCGCGATCTTCTGCTTCCCTCCTCGCCTGCCCATCCTCGTCCCCAAATCTCTACTAAAAAACAGATGAAGAAAACGACAGTAAATTTCTGTGAAATCCAGTATACAAAACTCGAAACACCAATCCGACAAAGCTGAACTAGGGCGCGAATTACCAGAAAAAAATACTGATCTTGAATCGAAGCAGGAAAAATTAGGGTTTCGATCCGGAAGCAGAACCGAAGGCGGCGGGGGCGGCAAGAGCGAACTAGGGACGACAGCTGCTGCGCCGAAGTCTATATTAAGAAAAGATTCGCCACTCGTCAGGTTTCGAGGGATCGATTATATATATTAGGAAACTACGAGGACCTCGTTGTAAATTAAATACAAATTTGGGACTTAAAACTTAATTATGGAAGCAAGAAGTGTGAACGGGCACGGTAACGTGTAGATTATCTTCGAGCCCTAACGTCGGAGAAGACGAATTGCAATGCCGGCGAGCTTGCCGTCGTTGAGTTGGCTACGCCTTAAAAATCCTCAGCCAGAGAAAGAAAGCGTACCTCTTTTGCGTGGTTTCAAAACCGACTCTTCCTGCGATATGTGTTTGATTCAATTTCTTTTTAATTCTAATGAGTTCGGTGACTGATGAGAATTTTTAGTTGTAGTTTCTCTGAGTATAATTGTGTGGTGGAACGTTTTTGCAGTTGAATTGAGGTGTTTTTGATAGTTACGAAGGTGTTTTGGGATCAATTTGCTCCTGGATAGGTGAACTTGTTCATAATAAAGAAAAGGAAAAAGAGAGAAAGAGAAGTTCTTTTAAGATCCGGGTTCTGTAACTAATAGAAATATGGAAGCTTTCTGAAGTGAATCGAAAGTTTTCATTACTATACATTTTTGCTTGATGTGTAGGTTGTGTGAATCTATGGTCATCATGGTAGTAGCAGCTTCGACATGGGTTTGATACTTGGTTCTTGCGATTGTTGGCTTGTTATCTACAGTTGCTATGCTTTCCTGGCCCATTGATGGAAAAGAAGCTTGAATTGCTTGGACATTATTACGTAAAAATGGATTGCTGGGAACATTGTTCATGGAACACTCATATAATAGCTTTTAGGACTAATCCAGCACCTGAGGTCATATCTTTGGGAGTGTCAAATGTGTGTTTGATGAGCAGCCTATATTGCTCAAGTGGTCTCTGGCTGAATGTTCCATCAGTGGCGGATGTGCCTCTTGTCCTTACACGAAAGTCTGTTTTTTCCCTCTTTCCCTTGGTATGATGTTTATGCAAGCCTCTTAAATCAAGGTTACCTTTGGATGAATTCCTCGACTTCTCCACTTAAGGTGGTCTGTCACAGACTTTCAGCGGACAAGGACAAGATGCTTTCAGCATACGAGGCTGCGAGATTCCAACACAAACCCCGCTTGGAAACTCAGCTGCAGCCAGTTCTGCACATGATACACTTTCAGGGCAGTTCATCAATTTCCTCATCTACTTTCATCGCTACATGATTGATTATATACCATTCTCTTATACTCTGCAGTCGAACAAGAAGCTGCCGGAGAAGCTAATGCATCAAATTCTAACTCCAGTTGGGAATGGAAAAGCAAAAGCTGTCGGTACACTTATCAAATTTGCAAAGTAGAATTGACAAATAATTTTTGGCATTTTCAATGAGTGATGATTCTATAGAGAAATTCAATAAGATAGCTAGGGCTTTAAATACATAAAGTGACATTCTATAATCGAAGTATTTATATATTGCTCATTTAACATTCGGACCAGGATTGCTTGATTCCCCTGTGGATCCTCATCTTCTCATCAAGCTGGAACTAAGTAGAAATCTGTCACTGACACCCAAAACACATCAGTGTGAAAACTGTCGAGCTTCTTCCTACCACAGTTGAGAAAAGCCATATCTGAGATGCCTGCAGGAACCGACCAGCTCTCAAATTGCTTTAACTATTTCCAGCTGATCCAAATTTAAGGTTACTCTGGATCCAACTGATGATCTCATCACATAAGTGCAGCTCAAGAATTAATGGAAGAATCCAAGTAAGGAGGAGCTGAAACTAAGAGTATCTCAAGAATTCTGATGTAGACCATCTATATATATTATATATAGAGAGAGAAAGCAGAAGACAGATAACAACACTTTACAATGTTGCATATTCCCGCATGCAGTGTCTTTGCCTTTAAAGTGAGCCTTGCTACATGTTTCCACAACATATAAAGAAGCAAGGAAAGTGACACATACGCCAAAGCTATAAAAGACCAGACTGTGGGACAAACATTTCTAGGGTTTTCAAATATCAGTAGGGAGGAAATTAACAAGCCAAGCATTTTACTTTATATACCCCCTAAAAGGGTGTATCTATGCTTTGTAATTGGTTCTTTCTGCGTCTTCTTGTTACATATCTTGTTTTCAACGTAGGGTATCACCCAAAACCCTGTCTTTTGATGTCCATATTCACATTCTTAGCGTCTTGTTTTTGGCCCACAGAAGATCAGGTGTTGGATACACAGACAATGTGAGGAGACCAGGACCATGTACATGTCTCCCACGCCACAACCTTAAAAGGAAAGAAAAAAAAAACACTTTGGTTAGCTTTCAAGGTAATTTACCCATCAAGTTACTCACATTTTGTATGACAATGCGCGTGCCGGACTGCCTATCCGGCACTCCCAAACCCTAAACTCTCGACAGTGGCGAGATAGAGCGTTCAAACTTAGGGTTTAACTTTTATTGAGTATGACTAGTAAGCTTTAGTTTAGGGTTTAGTAAGCCTATGTTTCTCATACTTAAAACTTTTATTTAAAAAATTTGCATCTCCAAAATGGGCCGGAAAAGTAACTGAAACCCAATGGGCTAGGCCCAATCAGTAATCGGATCCGGGTCAACAGACCACCCGGGTTGTCGCGGTCATCCTCGTCATTCCTTAAGCCCTCAAAAACCCCAATCTCCAGCAAAACCGCAAAGGTCGAAACTTGGATTCGCCAGAGCAGCCATGAACCGCTCAAGATCGCTCCTCTCATCTCTCAGACGCGCAAAGTCAATCCTCTCATCCGCCCACTCGCAGTCGAGGTCTCTATTCAATCAGGTGAATAATCACCACCTCTCTTCGGTTTCATCAATCGGATCGAGTCGAGTTAGCAACACCCATTTCGTGTATTACCAGAAAAAGTCATTCTTTTCCACGAGCCCTAAGTCTCTGGTGGGTCTCATAGCTGAAAATGAGTGGTCTGACGGGTTAGAGATTGAGTTAGAGAGTTACAAGCCAGTTCTGTGTCATGAAACGGTTGTGTATGTTTTGAGAAAACTGGATAAAGACCCGGAAAAGGCTCATGGTTTCTTCAACTGGGTGTTTGAGAAAAACGGGTTCAAGCCAAGTTCGTCAGTTGGTAGTTTGATGCTTAGGATTTTGGTTCTTAAGGATATGAAGAAGTTTTGGGTGACATTAAGGAAATTGAAGGAGAGAGGCTTTTATCTCGATGGGGAGACCTATATTACACTTTTAGGGATTTTTAAGAAGGAGAAGATGTTAAGTGATGCTGCCGCTTTGACCCATTTTTATGGGAGGATGAAGGATGAGAATGCTATGGATGGGGTTGTGAAGAAGGCGGTGAAGTTCGTGTTGGATTCAGAGTGGAGTGAGGGTGTGGAGAAGGAGTTGGAAGGCTTGGTGAATAATTCATTGTCGGATAATTTTGTGCTGAGGGCTTTGAGGGAGCTTAGGAATTCGCCAATGAAGGCTTTGAGATTTTTTCGATGGGTCAAGGAGGTCCCGGGTTTTGAACATAGTACGGTGACTTATAATGCGTTGGCGAGAGTTATGGGGCATAGTGATTACATTAATGAGTTTTGGGGTGTTTTGGGAGAGATGAAGAATTTAGGTTATCTAATTGATATTGATACATATATAAAACTCTCAAGGTTGTTTCAGAAGTATGCCATGTTTGAGGATGCAGTGAAGCTTTATGAGACCATGATGGATGGTCCATATAAACCATCAGATCAGGACTGCTATATGCTTTTGAGGAGCGTCGCAACATCTACTCTCCCGGATTTGAACTTGTTATGGAGAGTTGTTAGGAAATATGATGCATCGGGTCATAGCCGCTCAAAGGCAGTGTATGATGGACTTCATCGGGCTTTGACCAGCTTGGGAAAGTTTGACGAAGCGGAGAAGGTTGTGGACACAATGAAGAATGCAGGGTATAAACCTGACAACATTACATACAGCCAAGTGGTTTTTGGTTTCTGCAAGTTTCGGCGATTTGAAGAAGCCTGTAAAGTACTTGATTCGATGGAAGCAGAAGGATGTGTTCCAGATATCAAAACATGGACCATTTTGATTCAGGGACATTGCCGGGCTGGTGAAGTTGACAAAGCATTGGACTGTTTCACAAAAATGTTAGAGAAGCGCGTCGATCCAGACGCAGATGTTTTGGATGTTTTACTACAAGGATTCCTCGATCACAAGGAGGTTTACCAGGCCTATCAGTTTATCAAGGAGATGGTCAGTACACTTCGCCTTCGGCCATGGCAAGCTACATATAAACATTTGATCGATGTACTGTTACAGGGTAGAAGATTTGAAGAAGCTTTGGACCTTCTAGTTTCGATGAAGAATCAAAACTACCCACCATGCCCAGAACCCTTTATCGCCTATATCTCAAAGCATGGGACAGTCTCTGATGCGGTTGATTTCTTGAAGGCATTAAGCTCGAAAACTAATCCTTCGATCTCAGCTTATGTTAATGTCTTCAAGTCATTTCTCGATCAAGGCAGAGACTCTGAAGCTACAGATTTGCTCTACAAGTGTCCTCACCATGTCCGGGATCATCAAGAGATTTTCAAACTGTTTGGTTCTGCAAGCCATGTAAAAATCCCTTCAGTGGAAGGACAAGTATTACTGCCAGAAAATGTAAATGTCCCTTTGGTGGACAAAAGCATGGCCCTGCAGTAGTAAGCTGAAATCCTAAAGCTACTCCAGACACTTTTCACTTCATCAGGCCACCATTATCTCCAGTTTTCACTTCATTCGATTTCCCCAGAACCCGATTATTTAGTTTGACACACAGGCTTCACCAGTTACATTACCTGCAGATTGAAATTAACTACACTGAAAATTTTGAAGTTGTTATCTTCCTGGTTGATTGGCAAGGAGGATCTCCTTCTCGGCCAGATCCAGCATCTCCTTGACCCTCTCTGTCAGTCGCTCCATTATGTTCCTGGTGAACGGCTGCTGAAACTTGGTGCTTTTCAGCCACTTGATACCAATGTAAGCTTCATATTTACACGCATTTTGGGCAAGCGTCGATTTCGTGATTTGGTATCTGAAATGAACCTGTATATGATACACCCATGTTTAGGATTTTGGCCACACAAGAGGAGAAGCTATAATTTGGGATTGAGGTGAAGTTACCCGATAGAAATCGCTGAAAGGGATGTTGTGAAAAGCCATAACTTCGTTAACAATCCAGCCTTCGGGGTTGGCAGTGGGGTACTTTTGCTGCGTACTCGTCACTTCACCTCCAAATATGGATACATGACGGCTGAACTTGTAGTATAACCGCCGTTCGAATAAATCAGGTTTCACCGGTTCCCATGCAGTTGCGACGGTGTTTAAGCACCCAGATTTTCCCAGGACCGTGTATTCCAGGTCCCCTCCGTCGAACATTGTCAGCAGGGCTTCCATCTGTTGTGAAGAAATTAAATGGACATAAAAGCGGAAAAAATCACGCCAGGGAAATATTCAGGGGAGAAAAAAAAAACTTACACTAACTGGGAGTTCGGAAGAAACAATCATAGACAAGTCTGAGTCGTCAGAACTGGGCAAGGCTCCTACTTCTGGAACTGATACGGGCATTTCCTCAGGATCCTGTTCTTCTTCTGCAATCTGAGCTCGCTGCTCAGGCGACATAGTTCGTGTTCTCCATAACGCCATAATTGTCCTGTTTGAATGGTACACAGATCAGACAACTAATGATTTCCAAGTCTCAGCAGCTGAAAAGTGTAAGATTGACAGAGATACCTGCTGGCCGCACTGAATGACACAAATGACTGAAAATAGAACTTGAGTCTCCCTTCGTTGTCCTGAGATTTAGCGCCATGCCATGCATCAAATCCTCGTCCCTTCCTCAGAATTATGACCAACGTCGGGCTACCCACGGAGGCCAGCGACGGAGGTTGCTCTTGAATGTCCTCAATGTCCTCCCATAGAAAGTAAAATTTGGTTTTGTGACCGAATAGGTTGGCATAAAAACCCACTATCCTCGCTGACAGGAAAAGCCTACCCTGAGAATATCCAGGGAAAGATTATTGTTCCTGCAGGATGTAAATAAACCTTAAATGTTACAGCAAGTACCTGAAGATGCAGCTTTCTTCTCAGTGAGCATGAAAAATCACTGATAAGAAACTCGTCTCCCGGCAGCCCAAATGTTTTCTGGAAAGCTGAGTTCTTGTGAGGTGACCGCAGATTGAACTGCTCAGCAACATATGGAACTGTGTGAGACATGAAGATGGCTGTGTAAAACTAGGTGAGACAATGCATACCTTCTTGCCCACTTCTTTCTCCATTTTTGTCAAGTACTCCTTTATCGTCTCCACCCCATTGTTATTGTCCAGAAATATCCTCAGATGCAATCTCGATTGCGAAGCCTGAGCGAGCTTCCCGTTCAGAGGGATCCACATGTCGGCCATCTCTGTGGATGTGTGTTTAAGGAAGTTGACCTCGGCATGACCAAGTGAACAAGCCTGGTCAAATGGACCATCAAAATCAAACACTTCCACATCAAGCACAGCCGGAGGCTCTTCCATAGCGTCAAATTCAAGCATCTCTGCAGCATGCATGGTATGTATGTTGTTCGATCATATGAAATATATCACAAATGTCAATGATATATATACTCTCATCGTAAATGTATAAACCAACCATTCCATTGCGGACAATTTGACTGCAGTTTGACCGAGCTTGTTCGTGTTTTACCGCTGCACGTGAGAACCACGTAAGGGTCTGACAGTCCGGTGGCATCTAACGAGGCCAAGTCACTTCCTTCTATTAATGCAACAGTGAGCACCCACCCCTCACCCTGAGCCTTCACTCCATGGTCGCATCCTGCAGAAATATCTGAGATATAAAAAAATGGAGCTCTAAGGGGATCAAGCAGTAGAAATATTTCAAGGATGGGCATAGGCTACCTCTATTCAACCTGGCTTGCACGAAATGCAGAACCATGTAATAAACTCTTTCCAGTTCAAGTACGAGGATTCCACAGGTAACAAGCTCTCCAAAGCTGTCCGGTAAATCAAGACCCTTAACCTCCAAGCCGCGGATTTTGTCAGGTGGAGAGAGTACAATGTGTCCCAAAACATATGTCAGCATAAATATGGTAGAGAAAACAGTGAGGTTGAGAAAGTATTTTCTGGCCAATTCCCAGTCTGACTGTCGCTCTGAATTGAGAGCTGCCAGTACCCGATCCTTGCTCGCTGACCCAGTGGATTCAATGACATCAAAATTCTGGGATAGCAAGTTTGCGAAATGATCGAAGCTTTCCTTCAATCCCTGCCTTGCTCCACTTTCAATAAGGCCTCGCATCATCGTATGCTGGACAAAGTGGATGCCCCAGGAGATGACGAGATGAGAAGATTCTGCCCCTAGAGATAAATCTGCCCCTGGAATGATCTTGTAGAGTAACTCGATCTTGAACGTGTTCCCGTACGGAACGTCAGGCGTGATTACGGTAACCATAACGGCATAGGCCTTTCCGTTTGCCAATATATATGTTTGTTCTTCGGTGGCCTTAGTAGCTTTAACTAACCTGCTTGCAGCTTTCGTGTAGGTAACATTTCTGGTTAATCGCGACTCCTCGCCTGATTTCCAAGTCCAAGGCCCCTCGTGTACGTCCGTGATGCCTTGCAAATCTGCCAGATTTTTCCTGAACTCCGAATTCGGGGAGAATAAAAGTAAGTTGAGCTCATTTGAAGAAGCTTGATATGTCTGATCCAAAAGAACACCACCAGCAAGATTCTCTGAAATTTCCTGCTCAGCTTGTCTAGCTTGCATCATCTCCAGAGCTTCTACCAGGCTAAAGTTGGACGAGAATTCTTCTGAACAATCTCCGTATTCAGTGGAAGTAGTCATTGTTGTTGATATGTCGGAATGATCTTCACTTTTTTCAGAATCGTCATGCTTACTGAATATCTTTTCTATATGATTTGCTAAACTCTTCATCAACTGTTTCCCATCCCTCGTCTTCTTATGCCCCTTCTGACCGCTGCCATTTTGATCCTCTAATGGCTTCGCCACCCCATCACCCGTACTCGAATTCAGGTCATGCATCGATGGATTCTCATGATCTCTTCCGTTGAGCGAAAGGGTCAGAAGAATCTTCCCTGCACCCAAAACATCAACAAAATCTTAACTGCAAAATAAAAACGCACCATTTTTTGCAATATCAAATTCAACTACAAATCATTGGTATCACCACACATTCTAGCCATGTTGCTTCAACAGGTAAAAATACAGTCTACCGGGAGTCATCTTTGAAAAACAATGTCTCACACTTCAAGCATCCACTATAACTAATCACCACCTCAAATCGCCATCTCATCTTCTCTCTATTGCAATGCCTATAATCAGTCCATGACGATCATGATCATAAACTGCTAACTACCAGCCAATATCTAACAAAACCCGACATTCTTCCTAAGTTTGCAATATCGTATTTCCCACAATCTCAACTCAAAACACAACATGTAATTTCTTCCAAGAACACTGGAGTTCAAAACAAAGTTAACACAGACACAATCTCAAACCAATTAAACAAACGAAAAACCAAACAACAAAAATGCGCGTTGGATCAGACAATCAAAGACAATGGAGAATGTAACAAAGACACTAACCACAATCAGTGTTAACAAATTTTCCAGCTTTAGAACT
The DNA here is from genome assembly GCA_963678935.1 of Umbilicus rupestris. Taxonomy (NCBI): domain Eukaryota; kingdom Viridiplantae; phylum Streptophyta; class Magnoliopsida; order Saxifragales; family Crassulaceae; genus Umbilicus; species Umbilicus rupestris. The sequence continues at coordinate 9,723,565 of OY787628.1, read as the reverse complement.
CTCAAGAGAGAACCAAGTAAGCGGCAATGTATGATTCTGCTCAGCCATAACCGACCAAACCGGAATCCTCACCCGACCAAGCAACTTCCTAGTCCCACCAAGAACCCCCAAACCATCATCACCATCTCCGTAGTAATAAACTGACACCACAAGCTCCTCCTCCACGTCATCAACTCTAAACACAAACTCCTCGTTCCAAGCCGGGTTCACACTCCGCTGAAAAACCCTAGTTTTGGATTTGAACTTCCCTAGCTGCAGCTTCACGCACGCGTTCTCTACTGGCAGATTCCACGCCTCCATAACGTAAACGTAGAATCTCATAACTCTGAAGAAAAAAAAAGGAAAATGGAAGCTGAAAAAGGAAGGATTTTCGCCTCTTTGAGATGGGGTTTCTGAGATTTGGAGACGATGGGGCTGCCAAAGTTTGGATTTTGAGAACTGGGGTTCGATTTGGAGGAGGGAAAACGCCGCGGGGAGACGTGGAAGACGAGAGAAAGCGACACGACAACGAGGAGGAAGATGACTCAGCTGGTCTGGTTTTCTTGGTATGGAAGGCACTAAAAGGGGAGTGGATTGATATTAAATTTGATTTTCTGATTTTCATAAATATTTAATAATATTGTGTCGCTTCGGCTGGGTTCATAAAGCCCAAATATGCAGGCCCATTTATTGAAGCTCGCACTAGGCCCATTAAAAGCCCAAACACTATTGATCGTTGATTAATAGCTTTAAATTAATTTCCAGGTTTGATTTACTGCCGCGGATTAGATGTCATTGTTTAGTGAAATTTGTATGTTATTCATTTTAGGGTTTCGATTTGAGACAAGCTAGGATTAGTTTGAATTAGGAATTATGTAACTGGTTGTGATGGAAATGAGGAAGCTTGGCTTGTTTTGCTGTTGAATTGTTGCTTTGTGAAACTTTCAGGGCTGACCTACTTGTCTGTCACTTCATTGGATAATTTAGGGAAGATATCTGTGTTGTTAATCTGATATTGTAATTTTACTTCTGTATAAGTAATGTGTGTTGATTTTTAAGGATTTGGTTTTTTTCCATATTTGAGTTGATGTTCTCTGTGAGTGTTTGGGAAAGGCAGTGCAGTGCGACGTTGTTCTTTTATTTGGATTTTCAGCCTATTGACACAGAAGATTCAAGAGTAAAATCTTCAGTAGAATTTTTGTGTGATGGTATTTGTATACTGTTGACTGTTGTATTGAAAACCAAGATTATTTGTATTTGATGATTTTTCTGTGTTTATTTGTATTGCTGAGATCTGCTGAGCCGGTGGTTACAATATAAACATAATGTACCTTTCTAAGCTTTCTTTGTAGTTGTATGAAATTAGCAAAATGAACAGCAATATTCCTGTTATTTGGGGAAAAATGCCAGTAATAAGAAGGAAGACATTGATAATGATGAGGAGGAGGCTGACAAAGCAGAGGAGTCAAAGGGGGTAGAGATTGAGCAAGAAGCCGGTTGAAACGACTCGCCTCAACAACCAGTGTAGTCCTGCTACACTTTTCCGGTTGTGTTGTGGGATTCAGCCATGCATCTCTATAAAATGAGTACTGCAATATAATGCGTAAGATGTTTCCTGAAGCATTGTGTATCGTTTGACATTGGAATGAAATATTTTGATAAAAGATAAGATCGACATTTCTAGCTCAATTTTTTATACAAGCTTTATAAGAAACTGAATGAAAAAGTTGTTGATAGTTTATGAAATATTACAGGATTGAGATGGCGGTTCTCCCAGAGGAAATCTATTTGGCTATCAGTCTAACAGGAGAATGACACACTTGCAACCTGAATGCTCTTAAAGTGCAAAGTTGAGGGAGTGAAAGTTGAAGCTCGGCTTCTTGATCTTTGATCCAATCTTGAAAGTGTTAGAGTTCTGTCTGCAGAATATAGCCACAGCCTGCGTCATGGTTTCAGGTCCACACACCAAAACTCCTATATTCAGCCCAGCAGTTCCATCAATAAATTCGGACAGTGTTTCTGTTTAAAGTTTCTGCAACATGTCAGATTGTTCTTCCTTGCTTGTTCGCGAAATCAGATTATATAAATAAGCGGTGCTTGAAATGTTTACCTGTAAAGTCAGGTCGCACTCCAAAATGGAGTTCATGGGCATCCAGGGAACTCAGAGATGTCAGCTCAACAGGCTTAGGCTGTTTGTGGGAGCCTGATGAATTCTGCTGCCTCAGTTTTCTCCACCTTAAAACAATTGTTAAGAAGCAGCTGCTTACTACAGCCATGATGAAGGACCATATAATAACTACATCAGGGATTATGGAAGGGCTTTTTTGTTTTGAGTTCTTTGTCATATCAGGAACAAAGGCATGGTATAAACAAGTGAGCAAAAACAGGAAGAGGATGGTGGAGATAAGGGTCATGGCAGCCATCCAAGATGAGCTTTCAGTCCCAAGTATCGCATAGTGTTTGCAATTTGTATTGAACTTTATAGTCTGCACTTTAGAAGCGACGTCATTTAACAGCTCTGGTAATGTTATGTCGACTTTCATTTCTTGGGTCACAAAGACTTTCAGTCTGAAATTCCAACTCTTCGTTGGCTTCATATTCAGAATAGGCTGAATGGAGTTAAACAAGCAGACATCCTGGGACTTCTTCACAACATGAATAAGCTGGATCCTTGTGGGAAGCCCCAGCCTGTCATTGCTACTAGTTGATGCAAGCTCCTGCATAATGCTAAGAAATGGAGCTATCCCAACTCCTCCTGCAATGAGAATCAGACTATCATATCTGCAAAGATACACAACAAGTCAGTATGTTGGATTTTTTGATGAGCAAGCACGATAAAGCAGAACTTCAATGTACCTCAAAAAATTGAGCGAGGAAGGCCCATACGGGCCTTCAACAGCCACTGTAATACAAGTCAATGCATCAGTGTTTGATTGCATCAGACTATATAAAGAGCTACTCCACTGCCCCTCACACTTCACCAGAACGGATATTGTATCCTCCTGTGCACATGAACTGGAAATTATACTGAATGGATGCCACTCGATTCTGGAAAGTTTTGGAATTTTCAAGAACATCATGCTTGTTGGTAGATAATTCAGTCCTGTGAAAAAAGGTATGCTTTAGTAACTTCTTATGACATAGCTTGAAAAGTGTTTTAATTTTTCTACTTACTTGGATCTTTTGGTAGAGTGAGCTGTACAGCGTTGCAAGGCAAGATGCAAGCAAATTGCACACAAGATTGGGGTCTTGACTGAACTATTCTGTGCAGCTTGTCGATACCAAAGAGGAAAATACCACCCAACACTGTGTAGAAATGTCTGTCTCCCGCATGAAACAAGAAGAATAACAAGAACACAATGTACAGATGGTGTGTGTAGAAGAAGACTTCGAATCTCGTTCTCCGTATTGCTGGTAGTGATGTGATCCATATAACAACTCCTGCAAGGAGTGCCACTTCTCCTGCTAGGTACACCCTTCCTACTTTTTGCCACTTCCATACCTATTGAGTATTATCAAGATGCACACAATCTAACATGTCACATATTTTCAATAAAAGCTATAAGGAACTACAATGGAGTTTTCGTAAATTTGCAGTGCACCTCAGTTTGTAATCTGTGTTGGGTCCCCCATATAAGAAGTGTGCTTAGACCGTGAGACGTTGAGAAAAATAGCATGGCAGTCCCCAGCCAAATGTGATATCTTATAGAAGCTTCAAACTGTACTCCTAGAAACCGAAATAAGGCCATTCCCCTTAGAATTGGAAGCAGCATTAAGACCAAACAGGCTTCAGCTAAAGAACCAAATCGAGTTGCAACTTTCAAGTACTTGAGTTGCCATCTGCACAAAAAGTAACATGCATTCAGCTTAAAAAATATATATATATATGATAAACTGGGATTTTAGCTTCAATGGAATGTTCACATGAAATTATTAAGTTTTATTAACTGACATGCTCAAGTGGCTGGTTTTGGCAGGTGTCATCTTTTTGAAGTCGTTGGAAATCCGCACATAGAGAGTCCAAGTGAGGAACAGAATGAAAGACATCGCCACCAGAATCTCAAGGAATGAAAGAACCCCAACAACACTGTTTATAACACATGGACTTGAAAGAGCTGCGGTCGAAATCCTCCTGGTTTGTCTGTCATTAAACTCTACATCAGATTATATTAAGAAAAGACCAGCTGACATGTGAGGTCTGAGTTAACTTTTCTCACCTTGCAATCGGTTGGTTTGGTTGTAGGTCTATGTAAAGATACACAACGATTGCCAAAACAATGATAGGAAAAGTATATGCTGCAAAGTTTAAACCTGCAAAATTTTGGAGGCTCATTTCTCATGCTGGTATGTATATATCATCACTAATACTATTACAAACTGAAATGAAGTCTGCTTGGTGTACCATAATAGCCGAAGACAGTAGTCCGCGCCTTATCCTCAGCTCCATGCCATATCCTAGTCCATAGCTTTGTTGGTCTCACAAGCCACAATGCTATCCATGTCGCGCATATCAACGCCATCAAAAGTTTCAGTAGAACAAGATGAATAGATTTCGCCATGATCAGGTACTGTTTCTCTGTCGGTATGAAGCTTCAAAGATACATTCTTATAGATGATTAATTTTTCTATAGCAGAAAGGCAGCTCCACTTCTGAGCTTACAAGATTTGGTGAGTGCTTGCAAGCTTATTGGAGAGTGCCCATTACTGCTCTAACCATCCCAAAGTGGGGAAGCAATCAAGGTTTTCTGCACTCATTTGGGCACTCGTATTCATTTCTAAAATTACATAAATGTATCGGAAAAAGTACAAGTCATGCGTATACTCAGTAGTCGGAAAATATAGACTGAATCAATTATACATCTAGTCTAGTTGCAATGTACGTATGTAAATGTCTTTTCCTATAAATAGATAGGCACCAGTCATTCATTGAGACTTTTACAAAATGCGAAACTAGATGAGTAGTCAGGACTTGAGAGGCTTTTTCTTTACCAGGTAAGACTTGTCTACATGTTCATGGTGCTATCTGATTTGGCTTATTGCACTGAAAGACCTTATTCTCACATTATTTTTCTATAGTATCGTACAACATATGGTGCATTTGTGGTCCAAAATCGGGGATAATGTCTCATTCTGTTCTTCTCTTTTCCGCTTTATGCAGGTCCATTCTGAAGAAAATTTATATGCTTGCCTCTGACAACATTCCCCTTCCAGTTGCAGCATGCTGTGGCCTGTGGGTAGATAATGAGGGCGGCTAGTTGCAGAATGGCGAGAAAAAGTGGCTTGGCGTGCCACGATGAACTATTAAGACAGTAAGAACTAAGACTTGTTGTTTTATTTTGTATGTCTGTGCCAATGAGTTAGATTATTTCTTCTCAGTTACACTGTTCTGTTCTGTTTCTAAGTAAGAAAACTAGACATTATAGAATACACTGGCAGCCAGTTTGGAAAAAGATAACTGACAAGTTGGTGTAAAAATAAATATTTGTGGCTTAGAAAGGGTCGATGAGATCATGACGAGATCAAATACCATTGTGTAAAAAAGTGGAAATGCCATTATGCTTTTATGCTTTTCCTGGTATATGGTAGTGACTGGTGAAGTGGTGTGTGAAGTGATCCACTCATATGGGAAAGATTCGAAAAAGATGAGATAAAATGGTCCTAGGAGGACTGTGATGAAAGACGTACACAGATCTCTCCCAATATCCTCCTAATAATTCCCTGTCCATGGCCACATTTCTAAACTTCTGTAGTGGGTTGTTATGACTTATGGGTATCTCAGAATGTCTCATTTGTAAACTTTTCTTATTAGGTATGTTTGCATATGGTAACTGCGTTGACTAGAATTCCCATTTTTATGTCAAATATGACTACCTGTGAGGCAAACTGTAATTGTACCATTTGTTTTGATAAGTCCGTGTCGTGGCTTGGTCTGTAGAAAATAAATTGTTAGTTGTTTATCATACAAATTGTCCATGTCAGACGAAGAGATTATTTACTTAAGTGTTTTTGATGTACCATCATTTACAGAACGCTAAGCGATTAATTAACTCTGCAGGCATCAGTTTCTTAGCCCAACAAAAAACATAGACAAAAAGATATATGCAATGGGAAGAAAAACGCTAAGCAACATTTATTTTAATTTCATTGATAGAACCGAGGCGATAGCGATACTGAAAACACAAAATCCTTGTTCTGAATGGAATCTCCCCATTGTTATCTGCATCTTCACATAATTCTCCCTTGCATTTTTTTGCTCTATCATTTTATGCTCTCCTAATGTATTAATTTGACTGTAGAGATGGAGCAGGGATGAGGTTTGGATGTACTGCAGGAGGACAGCTGTGACGTCGCCTGAGATCGTAGAGATTGGGGAGGACAGTAAGAGCTTTAATGTTGGTTGTATGAACGACATTATTAGTATTTGCTGTGATGATGTTTATGTTGGTGTTAGGAAAGATGACTTGGATGGGTGAAATGGGTGCTTGAGCAGTATGGCTCCTCGGCCCCTTGTAGAGTTTTCTTGGTCCATGTTTTTCCACCCAAGTCCCAACTCCTGGTCCACTCTCTACATATTCGGATCTCTCTGTATTTTGATTAGTGATAGTATACAACGACCAATGAGCTCAAGCAAAATGTCATTGACTCCATTTTCTTGTTTTATGATCAGTTGGAATGCTTTTGAGAAGTCAAATGGCTCAAGAACAAACAGCAATCAAGAGGACAACAAGAGAAGGGCTTTGTTGCAAAATGTGATGATAATTGCGCCTGAATACTGTAAAGTCACTACTGTGTTTGAAGGCAATAATGGGCAGCAAGGCATGACAGAAATGGTTCATTCACCAAGCTCTAAAGACCGAAAACACGGCCACTGAGGAGATAAAATTTGTTGATTCTGTATTCTTTTCCGACAAAAGAGAAACCTCATCACTCAACTATCAGTAAAGCAATTATCAAGGATTTAACTTGCAGCAAAGTGCATTGCATTGCAATCCTGAGTATTCTTTTTTACCATTTTGTTGCAGAACGCTCCAACCTTTCAGCTCACAGAAGACTCATCAGGCCCAATAAGATATATTTTGGGCCCAAATGCCTAAGCCTCACAGAACTTTCTTCTTCTTCTTGGTATCTGCCAGCAGCTTCTTTATTTCTCCTGCGGCCATGAACGCAACTCCGCTCACCTTGAAGCCCTCCCGTCCTCAAATCCCACCGTTCCGCGCCGACCCAGTTCAAATCTCGTCCATTTCCAGACACCCGTTTCCTCAAAGTCGCACCTTTTATCACAAAACCCGACAAAGTCCGAACCTTTGCTACTCCTCAACTGTTAAGTGTCAAAAAGCAAATGCCCCCGACCGGGAGGCTCGAAGTCAGGAAGACGGCATACCAATCGAAGACGTTAAAATCCTCGTTAAATTCAAGTCCCGGCATAATTTCATCCGCGTTTTAGAAGTTTCTAGAAGGGCCGACCACCCCTTCGCCGGTTCAAGGCTCCTTCTTCTGGATGGGCCTGGTAACATTCACAGTATAAACTTTATGTTCAAACTGTTCACAAACACTTACTTCGATGTGTTCGCCACTTTGCCACCGATTCTGCCTCCGGGGCCAGTTGGGATTCTAGGGTTTGGAGCTGGATCATCAGCTAAGCTGTTGCTGGAATTGTATCCAGATTTGGTTGTCCATGGTTGGGAGATTGACCCATCTGTGATTTCAGTAGGTACAGAGTATTTTGAGCTTGGAAAGATTGAAAAGGAGCATCAAGATAGGCTGTTTGTGTACGTTGGGGACGCTTTTAAGGCTAGTTTGAAGGATGGGTTTGCCGGGATTTTGGTTGATTTGTTTTGTAAAGGGAGTGTGGTGCCGGAGCTACTGGATTCGAATGTGTGGGAGAGGTTGAAATGCAGGTTGAGAAAGGGTGGGAGGATTATGGTAAATGTTGGAGGGAGTTGCGTTGAGGCAGAGGATAAGTGGACAGATGGGAAGGTAGTAATGGAGGAGACACTAAAGGCTATGCGTGTGGTTTTTGGCGATGAAGTTCATATTTTGAATTTGGGAAATAGGAAGGATGATAGCTCAGTTGCTGTTACAGGTCCTTTGCCTGATCGCGCAGCCTGGAAAAAGGCATTGCCCCGGTCCTTGAGGCACTTTGTTGATATGTGGGTGTCCTATACTTCATAGCGTATGGCTTCTCAAAATCATCTTCTGCGGGGTTTCTTACATATTATCTGCGCTCTTGATTGGAAAATAGAAATCAAAGTTGGGTCATCTTCGACTTCCTGCTTCTTGTTTGAAACTAGGGATCTTTCAAGGCTATATTGACTTTGATATTGAGAAAGAGCAGAGCCAACAGGCATTATTAGATCACTCGACGTGTTATTCTCAGACTATCGTTATTGCTACTGGGATGGATAATGCGACGCAGCCTTGTCGAATGTGCCAAAGGTTTTGGTTCAAGGCCAGAGGCAGGCTGGCCATTGATGCAAAAAAACATAGGATACCACTGAAGAGGATGCTCCTAACAAAAAAACACCTGCCTCCAGAAACCTTGAATATCAGGTGGTTAAAGGAAAAAGGGTTCGGTTCGAGCTGAAATCGATTTATATGGTCGGACCGTAAACTAAACCATAAATTTGCCGGTTCGAACCCAAGTTTAATAAATGGGCTTTTGAAAATACCGGGCCGTTTGACAGGCCCATTAATGGCCCTTGATACCACGTGAGATGCACGTGACACTTGTCCTCTCTTCCACCTAGTCCGATTGGGGATTGGACTGCGTTTTTCCGATTAGGACGATTCACGGCGGAGACTCGGATTGTCTGTGATTTTTTCCGGTAAAGTTGAGCTCTAATTTGGTCGGTGGAAAGGTGGTTTTGGAAGAGGAATATGCAGTTTTTATCGGATTAGCTCGGGTCGAAATCCATGGCCGGTGTCGCGTCAGCGCTCTTTCTTCTGGACATCAAAGGAAGAGTCCTCGTTCGGATGGATTACAGAGGCGATGTGTCATTGGTTCAGTCGGAGAAGTTCTTCACGAAGTTGATTGAGAAGGAGGTTAGTAGTTTCTGTTTTTGGTTAATGATCTGAATTAGATGAATTAATGAGGTGCAAATGATTAGGATTAGGATTTGGATGTGTTGAAAGATGCAGCTAGCCTTCTGTTGTTTCTGCATCGTTCAGTTGATGTTAGTGGTTGGCTGATTGATATCTGTGGAATGTGGTTTTGAAATGGTAAAACTGATGCTGATTTTAGTTTGTGTTTGAGTTGTTTTGAAGGTGTAGTTCAAATATTATTTTCAAGAGCTGGAAGAAGAGTCACTGAGAGATAATTTTTCCGTAGTGGTAAGTGGAAGATATAGTTTTGATGTGAATTCATCACTTATATACAAGAAGAAGGGAGACTAGTGACATGACAGTATGAACTTATGAGAATGGTCTTTGCGATTTGCAGTATGAGCTACTTGATGAAATGATGGACTTTGGGTACCCGCAAAGATTCTTAATGAGTGTATTAAAACTGATGCATATAGAATGGAAGTTTCACCGAGGCCTCCATGGCTTTGACCAATGCAGTGTCTTGGCTTAGTGAAGGAACAAGGTACAAGAAAAATTAAGTAACCTTATAATTGTTATTATTTGTTTATAGTGTGATAAATGAAACTACCGTGAAGGGCTGTTAAAGGTTTTCCAACTCTGGTCAGGTCTTCTTAGATGTGGTGGAAAGTGTTAACATACTAGGCAAATATTACGTTCTGATGTTGTTGGAGCATTGAAGATGAGAACATACTTGAGGTAAACAGTTATGCCATTTTTATAACATTTTACTATGGAGTATAAACATATCTCATACTCAATACATTCAATTCAATGTTTGATTCATCAGCTAATTAATCACTACAATAATATAGGATATATGATGAGGATGAGGACAGAGTTTCAGCTTCCAAATATTACTGATGAAGAAATAGCACCGGACAGAAAAGCTCCTATACGTGTGAAATTTGAATTCCCTTATTTCGCCGTCTCAGGAATATAGGTACAGCCTCTCTCACATGCCTTATCAGCTTACATTTTGAAGTTAATTTGTTGTTTGTTATTCCTCTATTATTATTATTATTGAGATTATAGACTTCCATGAGAAACTGTGATAGAAAAAAGACATTAAGTTGAAAATGCTGTTATACGAATGCTTGCCTGAAAAAATGCTCATAACCAACAATTGCCTCTTTAGATTTGTTGTGCTTTTTTAGTGTGTGCTACTGCTAGATGTGGTTGTACAAGTTAATATTTAACCAATGCAACAAGATAAGCGATTTATACAGGTCTGAGATGACATTGTTAAGTACACATTGCTGCGAGTACTAGCATTGACATATTTACCTCTGCTGACAGTATCTTTTGGCAGGTGCGCTACCTTATAGTGTTAGAGAAGAGTGGATACCAAGCTCTACCGTGGGTTAGATACATTACAATGGGTGGTGAATAAGAAGTACCACGCTTCGGTATTCCTGGAACTATTTCCTGAACCTCGTTGCTTCCATCTAAAATACCCACAACCTGAGAGACAGCTTGGATTGTAGGAGTGTTTTTTATGGTAATGTAGAGTTGTATTCTGAGGCCCTGAAGTTATTTCACCAGCCTTGCGGAAATACAACACACAGGGTTTGAGAGAACAACACTACATTTCAGAGAAGTGCGTGATAGAATACAACTAGTTTCAGTTTGTATACATATTAGAACAGTGAACCTCGTACATGCAGACACTGGCATCTTTCTTACTCAGGAGTGATCAGACATAACTGAGAGCCTCTCGATGAAGAGGTCGAAATTGGGATCTCGATCCAGCATGCTCACTCGGACAAATCTGGGACTAGCTCCGAAATGCTTACCACTCCTGGTGAGGATCTTGTGCTTCTTTAGGAACACTTCACAGTCCTCTACTTCACCACCCTCGCACATGAGCCACGCAAAAGCTGCACCAGAAACTCATCAAAACCCTAAGCTCTTCTTCCATTCATACAATTCATCTCTTTCATACGTACCTGGTTGTGGCTCGAAGGTTTGTTGGTTATATGTGCACCAGGCCGGAACAAAGTCGGGGAGGCTGAAGAGCCCATTTTTCCTTACTGCTGCTCGAAGCTTTCTCCATCTCTCCTCCATCTGACTGAAACCAAACTCAAAGAAGCTTTCAACTGAGGTCCGTTCACAGCTATCAGAGGTCGCCTTGAGAATCTTAGCAGCTCGGAGCTGAGAGTCTTTTGAAACTCCAATGGTGTTCAGCTCGATGAACTTGGTCATCTTCATGGCCACTTCCTTGTCCTTCACCAGCGCCCAACTGTAAATTACATCAAGTTTTCCATCCAGTAAAGACACGCCCACCAACACATGACAATCAAAGTCATGAACTGCGCTTACCCGATACGGATTCCGGCATGGCCTGTGCTCTTGGAGACAGTGAACAACATAAGATCATGGTCAGCTGCTGATGTAATGGGAGCATACTGAGGCCAGTAGTAAGCAAAGTCATGGATCAGTATCCCCTGGCTGCTGTTCACCACCCATGTCCTCGCAACACCGTCCGGATTGTTTGGGGACGTCACTAGCTCGATAAAGGGTCCATCTTTCTGGTATGACTTCGCATCGCCAGCCCATCTGTACAGCCTCGATTTCAAGAAATCGGTCATCAGGGGGTATGACTGCAAATAGTAATCTATTAGCTTCGGAAAGATTTAAAACACTTGCATATGTGACCAGAGCACGACAGAAAGGCCATTTCAACAATAATGCATGCAGCATTCAATACAAGGGTTTAAAAACATATATGAAACATCTGCATCTGTTTCGGAGCATCCTAAGGTTATTTAACATGCTATTTTAGAGTTGACTCGAAATACACGGTGGTTTATGCAGATGCCATATGAATGACTTGGATTCTATGATAATGTGGAAAAAGAACTCACAGAGTAGAATGGGGCAACAGAGACTACGTCCATCGGATTTGGATCACCAGGCGTAACCAAGGCATATAGAGCTGCTTGGTAGAGCTGCGTGGAGCCTGTTCCGACCACAATATATCTATTTTCTGTGACTGCATTTCCTACCACTTGGTGAATCCTGAGCACTTGTTTCGCGAATTCTGGCTCCAGAAACCAGCATGGGTTAGTAGGATCAGAAAAGTAGCTGATGGACTGCCATCCCGGAATCATTATGCTGGTCTCCTCGCCCATGTGCTTCCAGAACTTTTCATACATTGTCGGATCGCCACTGCAGTTGACCAGACATAACGTGTCAGCATCTTTAAGCTATGTTCTCAAACAGCCTAACATTATTATACTATCGTCTCCTGGAGAACATTAATGGAAAACATATGCTCACATGCTTTCATAAATCGCATCCAAGTCAATGTGCAAATAAAGTTACTAGCATAACTTTTTTCGGACCCAATCAAAGACACTAAGTCAAGCCAATGGAAAAACATGAGTCTAATAACTTAACAGAGGTACTCCTTCAACCTGCCTGAAGGGAAGTTCTCATGTTAATCACCATGTGAGCCGGTAATGGGACCAAGAAATAATATAGTCGAAAGGAAAAGAGACCGACCACACTACATGCTGCAAATAAAATCTGAAAGCAGCATAGAACCTAACAACAAGCAGATAGTCTTACAGTTACACACAGAATCTAAGCTCCATGACGGTTAGGAAATTCAAGAGTCTTCATAGTAAAAGTAATTGAACTCTCTTAGTCCTATGTTAACAAATGATCTTTAATTTGAACATCCAAACTGTTTAAGTAAATAAATTTACAACTTTTCAATAGCTAACAAAAAGAAGTGATGGAGTGCAGAAATTATCTACACGTGCGTATTTAATACTGGTAAGCTCTTGGCACCTACAAATTGACAATTCAACCGCATGATAATTAATTTCTATTCGCTACGCTACAAGGTTGTAAGATTCAGATATGCAGTAGAGGCTCATAGAAGGAAGTATTCAGGACAAGGAAAGATAGTATGATAGTAGTCTTGGTAACGATACATGCACGGGATAAACAGGTTACGGATTAGACAAGTTTTCAGGATATACCTAACTATACATTTCTCCTATATGCTGCTTCGACGTACTGTCACCATAAATGTACTCGAAGGTTCCAGCCAAAAAATGAAAATGAAACACAACGAGAACATAAGTATTACCACATATATAGTAGTCAATCACTTCCTGGATGTTTCATAAGCCGTGATCTATTTCTTTAGATTAAAAAGGCGCTAAAACCCCACTGATCACTAAAAATGTCTTGGAGCTAAACTGCACACTCAAATTGGCATATACAGCAATTCAGCATAAGCTACGCATTTAGGTTTTGAATATGTTGGACGTGAACTTCTTAACTAATGGAAGACCGATGAAACTTGATTTCCGACCTCCATATTTCTGTTCATAACTTCCTCAGTTATCAGATCAAATACCAGACGCATACAGTCAAATAAACAAATGCGGAACACGCTAGGTTTTTGAATGACCGAACGCGCAAACAGCCAGGCTGGTGAGCCTAACATTGCACTCAAAAGTTGTATCTATGTGAGTGCTCAAAACCATAATCAACATACATACACACCCAACAGAGGAAAATACTAAACAATTAGGTATCCCAAACCAAGTTGGCCAGAAAGCACACTCCCCAGCTCCCAAGGTCCATGTTATCAATTGATAAAAGCAAAAATCCCCAACTTTGAAAACCTAAATGACCCAAGCAAAAGAGACTCCCAAAAAACCCTAAAACCTCCTCCTCAATCCTCACGCATACACACATCTTCCGAAACACTTATACCCACCAAGGCTTGGTCAAAACCCAAGAATCAAATCACTATGATCTGTCTCCATCCTTAGAATCTGCAACACAGCTTTAACACTCAAAACAAACATTTTGAAAACTTCAAGTTTCATCCCCAAGTTTTCAAATTACCCTCACAATCTATCACAGCTCTAAATCAGATAACACATATTCAAATTTGGGTAGGACCCAGAAATGTTCATGCTCCAAAAAGGACTCAAACCAGATCCAAATCATAACCAACTTTCTCCTCTTTCTGCAGTTTTTAATTGAAGATCAATAACTTAAGAAAAATGTAATCACTGAGGAATTCAATCAAACACTTACTGATCAAGATTGACCACTCTTCCATGATCTCCTCCACGAGGAACCACCCAGCTTGAACCTTCAGCCACCCCTTTACTAACATGCGCAGCCTCAGCTCCAGCATCCACCATACAGAAGCTCTCCTCCTTCACAGCACCATGAAAGAGCAAAACTTTAGCAACCAAACCGATGTTAATCGCCAGAGAAAGCACCAGCAAATGCCTCCAATATATTGCTGAGTTCCAACCCTTCCCCATTTTACTCAACCAACTCCTCGCTCCACCAGATTTTTAAGGTCTAAACGAAAACCGACTGAGACGCTGGAGGACAACAAACTGGTTTCGACTGTGGTCAGATCAGTGCATGCAGAGAAACCGGAAATCTAAATGCTGGCGGGAATCTTTGTCAGTCGGTTTTGTTTCTTAGCAACGGAAATTAAAACAAAGTCACAGTTGGTGGAATAGGAAGCCAACGTGTTGAAATCAAACAACACTATGTCATCGACAAACTCAGCACGAGATCAGAGATGAAATCAAAGCAAAGTAGATCAAAACTCGAACTGGGGTTCGACGAGAGATCCGCAGGGTCGATTTTATAGAGAAAAGTTCGAATCTTTATCGATAATGGGTAATATTGGCCGGGAATATAGGGTCGGATTTTGCCGGGAAACTCGGATGGATCTTGAGAAAGTGACAGAGACCCAGTTGGGAGTAAACGTCGGAGAAAAATGGTTTAGGTTTTGATTTTGATCAGCGATTGTGAGAAAGCTGCTGCTGCTGCTGCTTCCGGGTGTTCAGTACTCAGTGTTGATGATGATGGCGATGGTGATGCTCCATTCTGTATTGATTCTCTCTCTCCCTCTCTCTCTGTCTTTCTGTTCTTTTTGCAGTCTCTTTTTCGATTTCTTTAAGCTACTTAACTCATTGATTTTATGGTCTTTTCATTAAAGTTTTCACTTTTAAATCACATAAACTATAAAGAATCAAACTTTCAATTTTGGGTATTGATTCACATTATTTGAATTAAATTCAATTCAGAGTTAAAGATGGGGCAAGAGGTTGGGGGAGTGATGATAAGTCAGATTTTTCACTCGCCTAATGCCTAAACAATCAAGAAGATTTGAAAAAGGTGGTGATCATCATCTTGATTGGAACCCAAGAATGACACACTTCCTCAAACTATTTGAGGATGATGTTGGGAGCTCATGTTTAGAAGTTGGCCCAAATTGACCCTTAAATTGATCATATCTCTTGACCACTAATTGGCACTACTCGGTAGTTTCTCCAAGTTAGGATTTATCTCACTTTGTGTTAATAAAGGTTTGATTAGCAAATGTGATTAAAAGTTGACTATGTTGTGAAATGGGTATGTAGAGAGGATGCAAAGTAGGAAAAGGCATGTATGGATGAAACATAGGTCGATTTGAATTATAGTTGTTTAAAGTATGAAAGTGATTAGACAACTACATTCCTAATGTCATCCAAGATTGATTTAGGGTCCACAGGATCATCCATCATGAAGAACAACAACATTGCGCATTCATGAGAGAGTTGGGCCATTTCATTACATCCAATGGACCATTCTTGGTGATGAATGCGAACGCTCAATGCATACAAGAAGCTTACTTGTTGATCAGGCTTCAATTGCAGAAGAAGAAGAATCATGGAGTGCTTTCAATTTCATCCTCATTCACAATGGTAGAGTGGTCCAGACTGAGATGGTGAAAACTAAGTGTTGTTGAATGGTGACCATTGAGCAAAATGGTCCAATGATTTCTCCCAACTTGGGGTTCAGATGAGGACTGGACAAGAACTAGTTTCTCTGATGGGCATTTGGTTGAAGTATGCTTTTTCAAGATAAGGCCTGTAGTACTCGAGCAACAGATTCAGAGAAGAAGAGAAGAGAAGAGAATCTCTGCCCTGTACCTCTGGTGGTTCAACTTAACCAGGCAAGAACCAATCATCAAAACTCCCAATAACATCTAATAAAACACTTATTCTATAACTTCGCCTTTGACTTCCTTGAGTAGTACAATTTCGCTATGGGGCTCTTTGGAATTAGCTTCATAAGTGGTTTCGCAGGTGATGGGATTATTTTGTTCCTCTTCTCGAGGGCTATTCTGGCGCAACTGCTCCATCAGTCTTTGGATTTCGGCATCCTTCTCTTCTAAACTCTCTTGTAGCACAAGCACCTGCAGAAAACACAGCTCCAGTTAGTTCAAGCATGCTAACACATCCAAGTTCCTTCAGAGAAACTTTCAAGCCGACAAAATTAAATACATAAGTTGAATATCAAGCCGTGATATGTGACGGGAATGATTGACCACGTGTTAATCAAATCATATCTTATCTATACTCAACTTGATACATGGTCCTAAATGTAAAGTCGGTAAATTGACCATGTGTATCCATCCACACATGGACCTATTAACAAAGCTTCACCTCCAGGTTCTGCTCAGTTTATTAATACGCAGACAAATGTGACCAACAGGCGATGAAGTTCTAACATACACTAGTAGTCTCAAGGACAGCAGAATTTATTTATGATAGTGACCACAGTATTTCGGCTCATTAGCCCTGCCTCCCAACAGTCCTACGCGTGTATCTATTAGCGTTTCTATGAAGATGTATAATTTAAACGTGTCTCCGACTACTCAATAGTGGTAAAAATAGTGTACCATTTCATTTGATTTCTCCACGTTGTTTGTCAGGGCATCAATGTGTTTATATAACCCTGCAGTCAGAATAATATTATGTTGAAAGTCAGGAGATATCACAAGCATTTATTAAATGCGATGCAAACAAATAATAACCTTCAAACTGATTCCTGAGTTCTGCGTATTGAGATTTTTGCAATGAGAGTTTCATGGTAAGCTCATGGATCTGTAAAAAAATACTAATCATGAGATAGTAAATAAGCAGTGCCAATTAGAAGCTTTGGGTGTCTATCATAGCTTTAGGCGAATCCGGAGTAATAGTTTTAATGCTATTCAAGCTGAACGTTACTTATGTTAGCACATGAGGACAGACTTGGAAAGGAGGCACTTCAGATGTAGCATGCAACTATTAACTCACAAAAGCAGCAGCGACGTACCTTTCCTTCATTGGCCTGATTGCCTATTTCCTCATTTTCTTCCATCAGCGTTCTACACTTCGCCATTAGCATTTTCCCCATTTTGCTATTGGGAGTAAAATTAACAGCATCGATATTGTCTTGTAGCTCCTTCAATTTTTTGTCCTTCTCTTCTACCAAATGCTAGAAATGTGGGAATCCAAATGATTAAATGTCCAAGCATCACAATAATTATTGTCAAAAGCAAAATTAAATTGTGACATATTCATGAGAATTGCTCCTGCATGAAAAATGATGAGTTCAGCACTCCACTAAACCTTCACTCACTAGTCACTATCAGTGATCATGCTCGCATCAGTTCAAGTCTGTATACAATGTGCATGATATAATTTAATATGTTAAAACTTGGTTTCAAGAACAAACCTTTAATCTTGTGAACTCTTCGTGGATTGCTGGATCCAATAACAACTTCCGAGCCTGCGAGCTCAAGCAAGAAAGAAGAATTGATGTAATCTTAGGACAGGGCTTAAACAAATGATCGCTAAACTAGATGTCTCGTCTTGAGATCAGGCAAGATAACCAACTTGTCTTTCCAAACCTATCCAGTAGCCAACTACTACATTTTGGCGTACCTGCATTGATGGTGGCCTCAATTGTGCTCTCAAATCCCGAACAGCTGACTGCAAAAAGACTATCGACTATTAGTTCCTCCAAAATATCATACAATGCAGGCCAAATTAACTCCTAGAATGGACAAGCAACATTCCATGTCAAGCTCTATCATATTATGTCAACAGTCAAGACATTAAACATAGGTCAACTTCACTTTTCCATGTTAAAAGGGTGTATCATAGTAAGATATGATACACTATACTCCCGCAATCCAAACAAATGTTACTAAGATTGCTGGTTCTCCGTCATCTTCATGAAATCAGATGGTCACTAATATATTCACTCAACACTACCCAATGTTCATAACTTAAATAAGAGATGAGAATGGCGACTCTCGCTTAGGAAATAAACATCAATAAAACAGAATGGGAATTTAACCTTTAACTCAGCAATCTCCTGCTCTCTTTTTGCAAAAGTAACAATAAAAGCAGCTTCTTTCTTCTTTGCCTTCTCTAACTAATGAATCAAATACACGATAGTAGTTTTAGATGACAGATAGTATTTGAAAGCAATTGAAGCGCTGAAGGATGGAACTTAACAACATACTTGTTCTTTCAAAAATTCCTCCGACGATCTCAAGGTTTGAAGATGATTTAAGACATACCTTGGCTCTGCAATAAGAGTAATCATATGCAAATAATAATGTAGAAATGAATCAGTAAACCAGTGTAAGTATATTCCTCTAATAGCACAATGAATCAAGAAAGTCACAAACTAACCAGGAGTTGTGCCCACAGGCAGAAATGATTCATGCTGGAATGCAGAGTGCCACTTTTGGATTTCAGACTTCGCAGTTTCAAGCTCCGACTGAAATTGAGTGATCCATGTAGTTATTAAATCAGAAACGAAATGCATAAGAGAAGCATAAACATCACAGACAAAGGGCGCAACAGGCTCTCTAATAAGATTTCACAGTTCGATGATTCACATCCACAAATATCTGATCAGTTCTTTACTACCGTTGGAGACAAGAACTACAACACAAGTAATACTTGTTATGGATAACAACCATACTAAAAGAAATGACCTGCCAGAGAAAAATTAGAATATAGTCATGAATGTTACAAAACTTGCATATAATGGATACCAACTCAGCAAACTAAAAAAGTAAAGATCAGATGAAGGGGATGAGAAGCTCCATGAAACAATTTTTACATACTCAAATCACTGACCACTTCTTTTATTTGACATCGAAAACACAGACTACTACACAATAAATACTTGTAATGGAAAACAACCAATACTAAAGATAAATAAAGACTTGGAGCCTATATTACTCACGTTATTAGGAATCAAATACAGGTAAATAATATTTTTGTAAGGCAAGCCTTGCAACCAGTTCATGATAACAAACACTTTTTGGGTCATCCAACACTTCCATAACAAAAAGAGAGAAGGGAACTCCAAAGAAGTCCAAGGGACTCCTTCAACGGTCTATCAGGATGTATTACTTCAACAATTTCAAAAACTTCAACCCCTCCATATGTAACTAAAATGAATAATTAAATGAAATAAAAGAAACATCAACCAAATACAATATTGCTAAAAGTTATTTATGTGATATACATGGATCACATACTTGGCAAGCCGCAAGGGATTCCTTACAATTCTGAAGGCTGCGCAATAAAACAACAAAGATGGGAAATAATAAGCTTTATAGCATGTGATAAGATATACACATATCCAGAAAGAAAACATGTTACATTTGTGGTCGAAACAGACCTTTCCCGCAAAATTAAAATTGTTTTTGTCACTTCACCAGGAGCAGTTGCTTTTGGCTCAACATTTGCCTGTAACAATAAACAAAATGATAAGCATCAAGGCTCTATCACAAAATCATAATAAATTCTAAACAAAGACTACAAAATTATTTCAACATAAACACATTTGCCTATGTTTACAACTTTCAAAGAACAAAACAAGAAAAAATCAAGGTTAATTGATGGGTTAAAAACCAAAATGGACATCACACTTCTGCTAATCAACACTTGAATTTTAAAATAATTATGACGGGAGTAGACAGCTTTCCTTGGCACCCTAGCCACCACTTCTAATACATGATAGTTGTAAGTTATCCATGTTCGACTTCGCATGACCAGAACTGCAAGGCTACATATACTCTTCTACAAATGTTGTTACATAAAGATATCCCTTCCCTGGCTAGCACACAACAAACATATTTGAATGGGCCCTTAGGTTATCAAAAGAAAATTACAAGAGAATACAAATCCGGATGGATATTCCTGAACATTTCAGATGAACTTATCACACCTCAATGTCCATCAAACAATTCCACCAAATTCATTCACCCACCAAACAAAAATATTGGTAGCACAAATCTTTCAACAGTACATGTTTCATTCAACATCAATACTTAAACCTGGTAAAGTACTAATTTGCTTTATACATATTACAGTACACGTATCTACAGCCTTAAATTAATTTCTTTTTCGCCAGGTGACTAAGTGACATCAGGAATGATTTCATCTTTACAAGAACATACATAAAGTCAAGTAGAATATATAACAACGAGTTAAAACACTTCAGCTGGGGAACTTCCCCAATCCCCCATTTCCCCGACCACCCCTTTTTGGTGAATACTAGTTGCAACTGTTCCACATCCAGCCTCAATTATCCCTCTCTTGATAACAAACTTTAAAAATTCAACAAATGATTGAACATTCAGATCTTAATATTTAAGCTACTTCAAAGCATTCTAATCCACCCACCAGGTGAATCCATCAGAACACCAAATTCAAGATGCCATATTTTCTCCATCCTAGTTCTCCTTCTCCAACCCACTCATCAAAAATAAGAAGTTTCACATCTAGACACAAACATATACATGAAATTGCACTTGGGAAGCATTCAAAATACCTTCTTCGATCCAAAAATGTCGTCGTCGTCATCCTCTAGGTCCCCAAAACTCCTTTTTGTCCCTAAAATGCACCCCAAATCTCAGTAAACAAAACACCCAAATTTCCAAATCAACATCCACAAAGGTCGAAACCTGAACGCCGCGCACTCGGATTTCCTTGAAAATCGCCTCCAAATATATCATCCTAGTCCCACACAAGAAAATTTAGAAAAAATCAAATTCCGACACGCGTAAGCAAAGTACACGAAAAATCACGCGAATCAGAGAAAAGGAAGAGTCTGACATCGTCGAGATGAGAAGCCATTGATTTCCACAAGAGAGAGTAAACCCTCGTTCAACTCCTCGTCTCTGTAGTATCGCTTTTTTTTTTTATCTGTAGTATCGCTTTGATGACAGAAATTCAAACAACAAGATCGTGTGTGACTGCCAGCCACTTTGTTGGGCCAGAATATACATGCCCAGCCATACATGGGCCTTATTAATGGGCCGAACTTTAACACCGTTACAGGCCCGTGAAATAATTTAGAAATTGAACAGATGAGTATAATAAATTTTATTTATTAAAACTTATCGTAGATGAAATCGCAAAACTAGTTTTGGGTGCATGCAATGTCATGCATCATCAACCATAAGATTAGGGTTTATGTAGATTGAAATATAAGAAGATGTGTGAAATGTGCATGGCTATGTGAATGTGTGAAAGAGAAGAGTTATAGAAAAGGGTTAGGGGACACACCATACCATACCTTGGGACCATTGTTGTTCGAAGCACTTGAAAAGTAAGAAAACTCCATTGTTGATGGATGAGTCGTCAACTTCAATGTCTCCTAACCCTTCAACCTCCCTCCAGCACTCACCATTAGTGCCCATCATCATCAATTTCAATCTTCACCACCATGACATCAAAAAAGTTGATGAAAAAAAGCTTTGTGTTTGGTTGGAGAGAAAATAAAGGGAACCAAGGATCAATGGACATTTGGGGACAAAAGAAAATGCACGCAACAAAAGTGTTTTTGTCCCAATCCTCCTGGCCTCGCATGTTGTTGAATTTTGATACCGATTTGGTTGAAATGGAGGACACGAAAAACCCTATTTCATTTTACACCATCAAATATAATTATTATGTTTCCTCATTTATTTTTTGCTTTAATTATTTAATTCCCAGTGTGTGCACGTGTAGAACATAACTTGCAGCATTAACCATTATTATGAATGTTCTCACACGCACACATTGTCTCGCACCCACCTCTCAACTTCAACTAAAATTAACTTACCTCCAACAAAAACCCTAATACGTATTTTGAGGTTTTATCATGAAGCTACACAAAGTGACAACCGACAAGGTTCCATAATAACTCATCCTCAAGATCATGTCTATCGAAACCTATCTTGGATCGGTCCATAACCATGTCAAGAACCCTACTGGGTTGTCATTCTTCTGCAATTTGCTCGCTTAAAAACAGTCTTCCAAATTTACCGACCAAGATTCGGTAAGTAGGGTCTCATCTGTCGCAGAGAAAGTTCTATCCAGTGTGTCATCTAGTGGTTGGTGATGTGCATGCTCCTCTTGATTCCTCTGCACCAAATCTCTCGTATATAAACCACATAACATTATAGTATTATAGTCCTATGTTGTTACTGTTGGCTACTGCTAGTGTAATCCTAGTGAGCTGCTTGATCATAATGAAGGAGACGCTCAGGTACTTGGCAGGTGTTGCCGGGCCGAGTGGCTTCGGATCCAACTCGACAGCCGAGCAAGTCACTCAACGTTGCCTGGCCGGATCGTGTTCCGGCCAGCAGACAGCCATTGTCACCGGTTAGCTTAAAAACACTCTGTTTTGCTGATATCTGGATGGTTTTTGTTTAACTTGATTGACAAAAAGCGTGGCTTTGAAGGAGCCACGTCGGGCATTGGGGCTGAGACAGCTAGGGTTTTAGCGAAATATGGAGTGAGGGTTGTGATCCCAGCCAGGAACTCAAAGCGAGCCACCGTAGTGAAGGAAAGTATTGAGAAGGAGAGTCCAGAAGCAGAGATAATAATCATGGAAATCGATCTGAGCTCTCTCGCATCTGTTAAGAGATTCTGTTCTGAGTTTCTTGCCTCCGGACTCCCCCTCAACATCCTCATGTACAAGATTCTCTTCTTCATATCCTTGTAATCTTATGATTCTCAGAGTTTCTGTCGGTCCCACAACCTCACTTCTGTCGAGAGTTCTGCACTGAAAAAGTTACATGTTGTTGCAGAAACAACGCAGGACAATTTTCACAGAGGTTGGAATTCTCAGAGGACAAAGTTGAGGTCACAAGTGCTACAAATTACCTCGGTAATAATATTTCTACACCAATAATATTTGCAACAAAGTCCCTCAAGTTTAAAAAGTTAACACTGGCGATTTTCTCTGTTTTTTTTCCTTCTTCAGGGCATTTCCTGCTGACAGAATTGGTCCTGGGAAAAATGATAGAATCTGCAGAAAACAGTGGGGTTGAAGGGAGGATCGTAAATGTGTCATCTGTGATTCATAGCTGGGTCAAGAAGGACAGCTTCGATTTTCCTAAAATGTGCAATCCTAAACGGTCCGTTGTCACATAATCTCTACTTAGTTTTCTGTCGAAACAACAGATGATATATATACGCAATGTAAGTATAGGTACACTGGAACCAACGCTTACGCTCGCTCGAAGCTGGCTAACATTATGCACTCCAACGAAACAGCTAGGTATTTAAAGGTACCTGAAATGGCCTTGGATGAGTCTTCTTCTTCTTCTCCTCCCAGAATTTTGATTCTAAGAATTTCTATGGAACATCTTCTGTTATGTGTGTTTAGGCCAGAAGTGCTCGAGTGACGATTAACTCGGTGCATCCAGGGATTGTGAAGACGGGGATTGTCAGAGAGCAAAATGGTTTCTTCACAGGCAAGAGCTGATATGATCATATATATGTCGAATTTGATGATGACCCTTATCGATCAGTTAACTTCTATCTGCAGATTCCTTGTTTTTCGTGGCATCCAAGTTACTGAAATCCACTTCCCAGGTACTGACTGTTGCTGTCCATGTCTGATGATGTTTTTTCTTTGTCCAAAAATCTTAGGCCCAAGTGTTCTGCAGGGAGCAGCAACAACATGCTATGTAGCTCTAAGTCCGCGGCTCAACGGAGTTAGCGGCAGGTACTTTGTGGATTGCAACGAGAGCCGCTGCTCCAGGTTAGCCGACGACGAGACGGTCGCCCGGAAACTCAGGGACCAGACCCTCGCACTTGTCCAAAAACACTCGACCGATCCGTCAAAACCCTGAGCCTTGTTCCAGCTCCATAACTTATATATACATGTACATACGTCAGCAATACCGAGGCATTTAGAGTTTCAGAAGGCCATAGAAATCGAGCACTAGAAATTGCTCAACCTCGTTACATTTAAGTTTTGGAACTGGAGGGCGAAGATGTGGATCTAAGGACACTTGACATTCCTGCCGGGGCCTCCATAGTAAAAAAAAGTGCCCCAAGCGGGATTTTTGCTGCGTAGGATGTCGTAGCAATGTGGATGATCAGCAAACTGATGCAAGTTTTTCAAAGGGACTAGGCTGTTGTCGCCATCGACGACTTGCAGGTTTCTGAAATAGGCCGCCTTGCCGAAACCCTCCTCGGCGAACCGGCCGCTGCCCATTTGAGTTGAGGTGTGGTATCCTGAAGGCCTTGTGTTCACCACTTCTCCGCCAAACTGAATCATGCTGGCATGGTATCTCAGCTTGCTGAATAAAAAAGAGGGCCAGTAGCCTACGAGGAGCCCTGAGCCGAATTGCAGCCACCAATGTCCGCGCTTTGGGTCCTGCAAAATGAGATGAATGAGTGAACAATGGACAGAGGAAAAACATCATCGGTGCTGATGTCATCAATGGGATTGTAGAGTGATCTGAGAGCAAGTCCACCTTCCAGATCATCAAGCTGATGTCATACTGAGTGCCGGAGGAGGATGATCTTGGAGAAATCGCAGCTCCCATGGCGATCTTGCTGTTTATTTGCACAAAACCGGAACATAGAAGGTTGTAGCATCCAGTTGTATGATATGCATCAGACTGCAATCCATTCAGGTACATTTTTTTACCTCCACAAAGCAGAAATTGAAATTTTTACAACATTTTGATGGGGGAAGGAGTTGATGCTTACAGTCCAGTAAGTGAAGAACCTAGGCCGGTTATCGCCATAAAGCTCTGGGCTGACCTGCCAGCCAGCTTCAATGGTGTTGAGATCATTGCCGAATGAGCCGGAGATGACCCAAATCTGGGACAAGCTAAACTCAGATTGGTCGGTGACTCCAGGAGTCCACACATTCAGACTAGCCTGAGCTCCATAGTACTGATCTTGGTTCACAAACACAACTGCATGCTGTGTGAGCACCAAGAACCATTTCATCAAAAAAATGGGTCAATGGTTGGAGCATTTTAGTATCATGGTCGGAGGCTGACCTCATGGCTGCTGCTTGTTGAATCTCTTTTTAGAGTTCTTGCAGGTCTTTTTCTTCCAAATGTGTTGATTGAGCTCGATCTTAGAATGTCTTGCACTGTGGTTCTCCTGATTGGGACAGTCCCTTCTGGACATGTCTCTCCGGATTCAGCCCATTGTTGTAAGCTCTCTAGAAACCCATCAGCACAGCTCTCACCTCTGGGCCTCTCCGGAGCTTCTTCCTGCACACATCAGAAAATGAGGATTTACTCAAATGGTCACTTTTTTTTTTAAGTTTGTAGATATGTCCTTACAAGTGTCTTATGGCCTTTGAGCAAAGGATGATCAAATGCTGGCTGAAGATGAGATTCAACACAATCTACAACATCACCATCAGAGCTCTGCCACGCACATACACACCCACAAAAGTTAAACAACAACCCATTTCATAAATCCAAAAACCCATCAAGAAAGTCCCAATCTTGACTCGCATAACACCCAGCTCAGCAAGATGACAAAACTCTACCTTGATGGATTTCACAGCAGGCTTGTTGACCCTCTTCAGATAACTCTTAGCCCACCTCCATTTCCCGAGCTCTAATCCTGGATGAAAGGTCTGGTTAACGGCCAGTGCCAAGGCCGGGCTTAGAAGCACACATAGAACAAAAATGAGTTTGAGCCTGAGATGAGGAGTGGAGGAGGAGGAGGAAGAAGCAGGCATGTCAAGGTTAGAAAGTTCCATGTGCTGTTTTTTCTTCTCTAGCTAGTGAAGTAGTGATGACTGATGAGATTGATTGCAGTCTTGTTTTGTACAGAGATTTGGCAGCATTGTCTCGTTGTGGCCTGAACACAATAAGGTTTAGGTAGATATTCTCAACTTTTGTCTCATGGAAAACAAGAATCATTGATGCATTTTGAACTCACTGTTCTTGTAAATAAGTTGAGTAACTAGTAACCCACTCACCACCAAGCAACAACCCTAACCCATTTCCAACACCTTGTCTTGAAAACTGAGCCATTTGTTTATGTATTAGGTTTCCTTGGTTTTGCTCACTGACAACATCGGAGCAGCAGCTTAGTTTCAAGTGCCACAGTCCACACACATGCATATTTGGAGTCTTGCTGATGTCTCTCATGCATCCTCCAGTTCAAGATTTTAAGTCAACAAGAAGTGAAAAGTTACAACCAAAGATCAAACAGCTGTGCATGAAGTTGAAACCCAGAAAACTTCACCATTCTTGCACACTCTATCACATTTTGTCTTGCATCTTTGACACACACCCTCTTGAAGATGCTTGAACATGTTCCATTTAAGGACTCCTCCCTTAAATTTTCCAACCTCTGTCATTGACACATCATTTAAACTTGGGCAAACTGTTCATTTGAGATTGAAAAACACTGCTGCAACATGTTGTTGATAGGACCTAGGTTGTACACAAGTCATAGTGAATAGTTTTATAATATGACTTTTTGATACATTATTATGGTCAATGAAAATAATTACAGTGAGTGACCCATGCATCAATCACAGTCCCAACTGCTACAAATCTATTATTAATTTTATTGATTTGAAGCCATTTCATGATATTCTTATAATTAAATAAAAAATCAATCAAATTTCCCAAGATTGGGCCCAGGCCCAAGAGCGCTGTGGGCCTAATATTTCATTTTTGGGCCTCCTTAATGGGCTTTTGACATTGATCTCGGCTTTGACATTGTACACATATAACAGATGGCTTCTGCAGAGCATAAAACTGACCAACAAGGATTGCTGACGCGACGCTGTGATCGACTCAAACAGTAACGGGGATTTGGCCGGAGGTGAGTTGCAGGCCGGCAGCGTATTGCCGTGCCCATAAATCATAGTGTATGATTTCTTCCAGGGAAGGTGCGGTGACCAACTCTTCCCGGTGCTTACTGCAAGTTAGCTCCACCACTTTGAATATGTCCAGATAACTTATCCTGCAACCCAAAGAAAATCGAGACAGAAAGTTAACGAACGAGCCTTCTAATTTGCTCATGAAATTGTGCAGGAGCCAAGTTTACTTACTTTTCATCTATGAACATTTCCACAGCCTTCTCGTTGGCTGCGCTCAGAACTCCGGTCATGGTGCCTCCTGCACGTCCCGCAGCATAAGCCAGATCCATGGACGGATACTTCACATTGTCCGGTTCTTTGAATGTTAACGAACCCAGCCTGCCCGATACAACATGTTTTCTTAAAAAAATTCCACCCATGTATCGGTCCAGGCAGCATGAGGGAGTTGATATAAAAATAACTGAAGCATGTCGGAGGGAGGGAGAGTTTTACTTGCAAAGATCCAAACGAGGCCAGGTTATCTCAGAGCAATATATTCTATCCGGCCATGAGAGCGTGTATAATATTGGGAGGCGCATGTCAGGCCACCCCAACTGTGCCAGCACCGACGAGTCCTAAAAATTGAGAAGAAAAACTGGTCAAGAGCATAATCCAAAAATATGTGGTTTCTGATTCTACCGGAAAATAAAGAATGAGGAGCTCGAACCTGTGTCTCGATCATGGAATGTATAATTGATTGAGGATGAATAGTAATTTCAATATCATCATATTCAGCCCCAAAGAGATAATGAGCTTCGATGACCTCCAGACCCTGTTGAGATGCAATAAAAATTACACGCCGTCAGAAGGGAAAGTTGAGATCCTCGCTCTGATTCGTAAGTTAACTTCATGCATTTAATGACCAAGACGAGGGAGCTTACTTACCTTGTTGAAAAGAGTGGCTGAGTCGACTGTGATCTTTTTCCCCATGTTCCAATTGGGATGCTTCAAAGCATCAGCGACTTTAACTTCCTTCAGTTTCTCAACGGGCCAATCTCTGACGATACAAAGATAGATTGGTCTCGAATACACACAAAAAATCTATACGGAGTTAACAACCTCCGCTTGGTGGATAACGAAATAACATACCTGAAAGCGCCACCAGATGCAGTTAACAGAATGCGCCGCAATGCACCTTCTGGTAAACCTTGAATACACTGAAATGGGGAAAAAATTATTATCAACTCTCGCAAGCTGGATGATACAGAGTGAAAGCAGTCTTTTAGGTATTTCTCTTATAAGAGATTAGGCTACGGACCTGGAATATTGCAGAATGTTCAGAATCAGCCGGAAGAATCTTCACGTTATGTTTATGAGCAAGAGGCAGAACAAAAGGGCCTCCCGCAATAAGAGTCTCCTTATTGGCCAATGCGATGTCTTTTCCAGCTTCGATAGCTGCCACAGTAGGCTACAAAAACGAACAATAGAAATTACTCGGAAGCTAACAGATTAGACATGTCTCAAAAAAAGCGAAAAAGTTAAATACCTTCAAGCCGGCGCAACCAACTATGCCTGTGACAACAGTGACAGCATCTGGGTGGCGTGCAACCTGGATAATGAGAAATATTACGGCTTTGAGTAACGGAATCAGAGGTTACAACAATACATACAAACATGATAGGGCAGTGTACCTCAACCACGCCGTCCTCTCCTGCAACAATCTCAGGTTTGTAATCAGCATCAGCCAAAGCCTCTTTTAGCTCACCGATTAAAGATTCATTTCTAACAGCAACAAGCTGTGGTCTGAATCTCTTCACCTGTAGGTAGACGAAAATCGTTTATCAATTTTTAGTAGAAAAATCTTATAAGACCTTTTTCGCAAAGATCATTAATACAACTCTATCTACCAAAGTGCGAAAATAAGTAATTTTGTTTGCAAAAAATATTGCTACGCACCTGATCAGCAAGAAGAGTCACATTCGA
The DNA here is from genome assembly GCA_963678935.1 of Umbilicus rupestris. Lineage (NCBI taxonomy): Eukaryota > Viridiplantae > Streptophyta > Magnoliopsida > Saxifragales > Crassulaceae > Umbilicus > Umbilicus rupestris. Next base: position 9,694,618 of record OY787628.1, on the reverse strand, counting down.
ACCAGCTGCTAAAGCCACAATTCTGAACTTATCAGGATTCTCTGCGACTATGTCCAGTGTCTGCAAGTTAGAGAAACACACCGTTTAAACTCAATCCACTGAAGTGTTTGAGAAAATTAATTCACATGAGAGCATTAACTTAAGACAAATTGAAGACTGATTTTAAAGGTAGACAATACCTGTGTTCCGATGGACCCAGTGGATCCAACGACTGATATAGGTTTCGGGCCATCCCATTTCCTCGTAGCTAGTTCAGGGACAGCTCGCCCAGGCCATGCTGGAGGCGGCGTCTGTGCTAAACAATTGATTCTTCGACTATTTGATGCTCGTAAATCCTTTCTCTTCAAAACAAACCCACCTGTATAATCACAACACACAAAGCTACGAACTTGAATTTGATACCGGAGAACATACACCGGAACTAAATTCACCAAACTACAGTCAGCAAGCACACTTCGCGTAAGAAACACAACAAATCTAAAATGACGCAACATTGAAAAACAATAAAAGATAAATGGAATCTCATCATCTTCAACAAGATAATATTCAAAAGCACGCCGCCCGCAGCACTATGATCTATTCTACATGCTGATTCGAGAACCAGTGACGGATAGCCTTGATTTAACTAGCATCCAGTCCTATGGAAATCAGAATCAATTACCAGAAAAGCTATAATGAATCATCCTCGGCCAATGCTAGCAACAATCAAACCCCCAAATCTTAAACTAAAAAGCTGAATAAAGGAATCAAATTTCAACCCAATAGTCCCACCCATCAACACCCTTTTCAGCAATCAACATCAAAAATCAACCCAGCATCAGCAATCCAGTCACTATACACAAAATGATATCTACAAATCTCAAGCGATAACCTCTCAGCAACCAACCAAACCTGCAGCAAGATGACAGGACTTCTGGGTGGAGTCCAGAAACGACACGGCCTTGATTTCAACCGGTGTCAGCAAATTAAGCGCCATGATAAAGCTCCAAGCTTTAGAATCAAAAGCTCCACTCGTCCCTTCTCCCTCGTCGGTCAGAAAGATCCAAGCTTTGAGGGGTTTAGGTAGGCAGATTTCCAAGTTCGGTGATTGGGAGCATCACGGGATAAGACGAGTTGGGAATCACAGGTGTCTGTGGACTCAGTGGTCTTCTCATTATGGTCTCAATATGCTATTTTTATCACCATGAAATTCCAAAAGTGAAACATCAGAGTTGGTGAATAACAATAAAAACGATGTTATTTTAGTATAATATCCTTCTTTCACACACTCCACAAAAGTTTTTGTTCTTTATCGTTTCAAATTTTAATAAATTAAATTAAAAATATTCTGATCCAATGAAATGCTCTTACGAGCTACATACATTGTCATCTTATGGCCCTCCAATTGGATTATTTTCTAGCATCCATCCATCAATCAATGTTGCAAACATCTTGGGTCTATTTGGAAACGATAACGAAAGTGTGCAAAATGATCTGTATTTTCGATCTGATTCGAATAGTTATAAATCTAATATATTTTTTGTCAAATTCGCGCACGTTTTAGATACACGGATTTGGAGTGTTACATATTGTGTTATGATTTTATGTTAGTTATTATTTTCTGAAAATATAGTGGAAGTTGTGTTTTGGTAATTATGAATATTTGAACCGGATAAATTAGATAAGATGGCTGATTAAACCAACATGAACCGGGTTGTGATTGAGCCAGCTTCTGAACGAACCGAAATTGGAGTGGACAGACCGACCAAAGCCTCTGCAACGATCTAAGAAATCTCCGTCGTATAAAACTTGAATGACGAAGAGAGCAGAAGAAGCTATTGTAGCTCTTCAATGGCGGTATGGAGCTCTATGATTCAATCGAATTGCGTTCATTTATGCAAAAGCAGTACCTGCGGGAATCATCAGGTAAATTATGGTTCGTCAAAATCACTGATTTGCAAGAAAAGGAACAGAATTTCAGCTTGCATGACCCAAACGTGTGATTCTGTCTCAATTCGATGGAATTCGAATTTCGATCCGGTAGTAGGAAGTAGTTTTTTTAGTGAAGAAAGTGACTATGTAGGGGAATTGGCCAGTAAGGTGATTAAGGATTGTGCGAGAGATGGGGATTTTGAGGATGCAATTAGGGTTTATATTGAACTGCTTGATGATGGGTTTCCTGCTGCGGATTTTGAGATGTTTCCGATTCTAGTTAAGGCTTTTGGTAGCTTTTGTGACGTTAGGAAGGGCAGGGAAGTACATGGGCATTTGGTAAAGCTGGGAGCTTTGGGTGATATTTATGTTGCGAATTCGATTTTGGGGATGTATTGGAAGTGTAGAGCTGGTGATGATGCGGTCAAGGTGTTTGAGAGAATGCGCCATTGGGATGGGGTGTCGTGGAACAGTATGATATCGGGGTTGAATCAGGCTGGGGAGTATGTTGAGTCGTTGAAGTTTGTGAGTTGGATGATGTGGGAGTCTGGCTTGCAGCCTAGTCGCGTGGCGTGTCTGTCGGCTCTCTCGGCTTGTGCTTCCATTGAGGTGTTGAGAGCTGGGAAGGAAATTCATGCTTATGCTATGAAATGTGGGTTTGATGTTGATGAGTTTGTGGTGAGTGTGTTGATTGAGATGTATATGAAATGCGGCGATGTGAGGCATGCAGTGCATGTTTTCAGAAACCAAGAAGAAGTTTTAACGGGAGGGAATGTGGTTTTATGGAATGTGATGCTTTTTGGTTATATCTCTAATGGGTGTTTGTCGCTGGCAGTGGATTTATTTAATGAGATGTTGCGAATGGACTTAAAACACAATGCTTCCAGTATGTTAGCTGGTCTAGTGTTGTGTTCTGAGATGTTAAATTTGCGTTTTGGGAAGCAAATTCATGACATGATTCTTAGGAATGGGCTTGATGATGACGTTAGAGTTAAGACAGCATTAATGGACATGTACTTTAAGTGTGGGGATGGTGAAGGTGGCTTGAAGATCTTTAACAATTGTAATGATCGTAACTTGATCATGTGGGGTGCTGCGATCTCAAATTGTGTTCAGAGCGGCTTTACCATTACAGCATTAGAGTTGTTCTGTGAATTTCTTTTACAATTACGCGCCCCTGATTCTGCTATGCTATTATCGGTCCTGCGTGCTTGCTCATCCCTTGCTCACAGTGCTATGGGTATGGGAATCCACGGATTCTTACTTAAGAAAGGGGTCCGTCAGGATGCCTTTCTTGGCAGTGCTCTTGTTGATTTCTATGCTAAATGCAAAGACATGGAATCCTCGAAAATAGTTTTCGATAGTCTAATATATAAGGATATAGTTGCATGGAATGCGTTGATTTCAGGATATGTACAAAGTGGGTGGAGTGATGAAGCTCTTAAGGCGTTCCGTGATATGTTATCAGAACAGTTGAAACCAAATACTGTCACAGCATCATCTATTCTTTCGGCATCTGCTGATTTGTCAGTGAAAATCACTTGCAAAGAGATACATGGCTACCTTACTCGACGAGGTCTGGAATCAAGAACCCTAGTCATGAATTCTCTAATTGCTGCATATTCTAAATGCGGTGACATAAATAGCTCCCTGAAAATTTTTGATAGAGTGACGGAAAGGAGTATAGTATCGTGGAATTCAATTATATTTAGTTTAGGAATGCACAACAAAATAGATGACGTGGTCCAGTTGTTTGGCAATATGATTGCAACTGGTATGGAACCCGACAAAGTGACTTTCACAGCCATCTTATCTGCTTGCAGTCATGCAGGGAGGGTCGAGGAAGGTTGGAAATATTTCGATAGCATGTCTGAAGATCACAAAATTGAGCGTCAGGTTGAGCATTATACCTGCATGGTTGATTTGCTTGGCCGAGCAGGTCAACTAAAGCGAGCATATGATCTGATCTTAAGCATGCCTTTTGCCCCAGATGCACAAATATGGGGCTCGTTACTCGCAGCTTGCAGAACTCGTGGAGGTGTGAAGCTTGCAAGGACGGTGGCTGATCACATTTTCAAGATAGACCCATCGGCCATAGGATACCATGTCCTTCTTGCTAACTTGTATGAAGACGCCGGTGATGCGACCCAAGTCAACAAAATCAGAACTGATATTAAAGATTTGGGGCTTAAAAAGAATCCTGGCTGCAGTTGGATCGAAGTAAATAACAACGTCCACACGTTCATCGCAAGTGATCTATCTCACCATGAAACAGACCAAATATATTCTACAGTAAGATGCTTGACATCTGAAATTATCAGAGCAGGATACAACCCTCAGTTCCTCCGGGGTAGTAAGGGAGTTGGCTAGTTCTGTATTCTGATAAGAGATTCTTTGCGACCGAGTATCATCATATCTCCAGTTATTACCGGTTATTGATTATACTATTTTGGATGGAACTCAGCGACTGCATTGGTGTTAATTATATTGCGGCCTGGCAGAAGTTTCCTGGAGGAGCCGGCCATCTGATCTCTACTAAATCAAACAAAGCAGTTTCCAGATTATGTCCATCTTTGGCCGATGACAGATAAAACAGGTACGTGCATCAGTGCCTCACCTGAGCGTCAGATACGCCTTTCAAGAAAATACTGATTCTTATACTGGAGACTTATTCTGTTTTATGAGATTCCAATAATGTTTCTGGTTGATTCTCTGCTGAGTCCAAATGTTCCGAAGGAGCGCATTTCTACGCCGCCCTTGTGTTAAAATCATCTATGCGCGGCAAGATGGCAGCAATGAAACAATTCCCAGAATCCCATGTACATAAATACAATCTTGGCGGACAGAAAGGGTGTGCTGATAAACTTTCTCTCTTTCTATGGCCAGCAACTGCAGATTATTTGTTCCTATGTAATTTCCAGTTTTTTGAAATTTTGTTCATTTTAATGTTTTGTTTGGTTCTTGCTTGATGATGATGCCACGTGGCATCCATAAATGGAATAACGTTGACATCAAAAGAAAAACATTTATCAACTCGGCTACTGCGGGAGAGGATAGCGGTAGCCTCGTAACCAACCGTGGCTGCGATTATCTTGACTGAGAATGTCACGTGCCTAGCACGTGATCATCTCTACTTTCTTGTATTTGAGCCTAGGGTTTGATTACAGCCATACCTCTCTCGTTTTTCCCTCCCAAACGAAATCCCTAACCGCGATTGTGCGGTTCATTTCTACGTAGCATTTTCAGCTGTTCGATCTGCAACCATGCCAGGGCCAATGCTCGTTCTCAGTAAGTTTTTCGATCTGTTTTTAATTTTATTTTTTTGATTTTGAAAAAAGATAGCTTTTGGAAATTGTGAGCGTTGGAAGTGAGGTTTGATTCAGTGAATGTTTGTTTTGTTTGCGATTCGGATGTTACGGGAAAAATGTGACTTTTAGTTAAGATGGGTGGCGGAGTGTGTTGGAAACTAGATTGGTTAAGTTGGAGGAAAGGAGAAGTTATGTAGGATTAGGTGTGTGGATTTGCGTAGTTTGGGGATCATTGATGGGGTGTTTGTAGCTAATATGTGTTGCTGGTTAGCTGCTGTGTTTTTTGGATTCTAAGATGATTGAAGTGAGACTGAAATGTTCTTCTTCTTTTAATTATAAATCGGAGTGTCTGCTGAAATGATAATTTTTGGTGTTTTACAAATGCAGAGGACTCTTTGACTCGGGAATCCGGAAGTAAAGTGCAGCATGCTAATATACAAGCATCCAAGGTGATAACAATGGAGTTCTATGCAATATTAAAGGCTCATTTAGTATGCTGATGTGTCATACATGTTCCATCCCCACTCCTAGTTATGATTTGCAATTTCTTTCATTTTCATTTGTTAGGAAAAGCATTGTTTAGGATACCAAATGGCATGTCATTGTAGTTGATATCTTTATGTAGGATCTATGTTGAATTTGTTCCATCACCCTCTAATCATAATATGTAACTCTCAAAATACATTATCTGGTTATTTTGAAAATTAGTTCAGTTTGAGCTTCTTAGATAAGCATAATTTTTATATATCTTAACAGATTCCATGTCTGTTATCTATGTGTAGGCTGTGGCTGACATTGTTCGAACTACCTTAGGTCCAAGGTCCATGTTAAAAATGCTACTGGATGCTCAAGGAGGTATAGTAACATTAGCTAGAAAATCAAACATCCATGAAAACTGACCAGGTTGTTGAATTTTAAATTAGACTTGTGCTGGTTCATTAACAGGAATGGTTCTTACTAACGATGGAAATGCCATTTTGCGTGAAATAGATATTGCGCACCCAGCCGCCAAGGTATTGCAAGAATGTCCCTAGTATTGTTTTCCCCTTTTTCCAACTACATGATAATTATGTTTCAATGTGGGTACTGATTTATGGTTAGTTTAATTGTAATAAGGTCACTGTGAGCCTAATTCCGTGTGCTGTGATTTACTATTTTTCATTGTTTCTTATGTGCAGTCCATGATCGAGTTGAGTCGAACGCAGGATGAAGAAGTTGGCGATGGAACAACTTCAGTTATAGTGCTTGGTATGTTTTATAACTCCAGCTTACTTGTCATGGTATTTGATGCTCGCTGCATTTTCTCGATAGAAAAGCTAAGGTTACCGGACTAGAATATTCGTGTGTACTGAAATTGCGGTAGCTGAGAGAAAATAGAACTCACAGAAGACCATTATTTCCTTTAGACTTTTTTGTCTCTGTTTTTATCATTTGAGACTTTTCTGTGATATCCTAACATCATCTTTCCTTAGCTGGTGAGATGCTACATGTTGCTGAAGCTTTCATTGAAAAGAGCTATCATCCAACAGTCATATGCCGGGGTAAGTTTTGTCTCCTTAGTCCTTACATACACCAATGTTTCTCATAATTTAATGTATCATGTCTTTAATTAATGACTTTTTGCATGATGCAGCTTACAACAAAGCTTTAGAGGATGCTCTAGCTGTGCTTGAGAAGATTGCAATGCCTATTGACGTCAATGATAGTAAGTTTCATCATTGCCCTACTAAAATGTAGATGTGATTATATTTCATTCATGGAATGATACAACATGTGATTTGTAGATGCCACTATGCTGGGCATGGTGAATAGCTGTATTGGCACAAAGTTTACAGGACAATTTGGAAATCTTATTGCTGTAAGTGAATTTACTATACTTTGTGTAGGTCACTGATGATGTTTATTCGTAAGTGTTTACTAGAGTTATTAGTATTTTGTGTGCAGAATCTGGTTAGTGAAGCTTACCTTTGTGGTTTTCCTTAGTTTTAGTGTAGTTGTTTATTCTTGTATCTGTATCTCTGTATTATAGTTTATGTCTGATATTTTTATTTAAATTCTAGAACCTAGCACTTGACGCCACATCTATTGTTGGTGTTGACCTTGGTCAAGGATTGCGAGAAGTTGACATCAAGAAATATATCAAAGTAGAGAAGGTACCTGGTGGCCAGATTGAAGATTCACAAGTTTTGAGAGGTGTCATGTTTAACAAGGATGTTATTGCTCCTGGGAAAATGAGAAGAAAGATTGTAAACCCCCGTATCATTCTTCTTGATTCTCCGCTCGAGTATAAAAAAGGTGAGAATCAGACAAATGCTGAGTTGGTCAGAGAAGAGGACTGGGAAAGTCTTTTAAAAATGGAGGAAGAATACATTGAGCACCTCTGTGGCCAAATTCTCGAGTTCAAACCAGATGTGGTCATTACAGAAAAAGGCCTTAGTGATTTGGCCTGCCATTATTTTTGTAAAGCTGGAGTAACTGCAATTAGGCGACTGAGGAAGACAGACAACAACAGGATTGCCAAGGCTTGTGGCGCTGTAATTGTTAACCGTCCAGATGAACTACAAGAATCTGATGTAGGAACTGGAGCTGGATTGTTTGAGGTTAAGAAGATCGGAGACGAGTTCTTCTCTTTCATAGTCGAATGCAATGATCCTAAAGCATGCACTGTGCTTCTTAGAGGTGCCAGCAAGGATATCCTGAATGAAGTGGAGAGAAACTTGCAGGTAATTATTTTCACTAATGCTGAGCTTTGTTGTCTCATAATCAGACTTGAATTGCTGAAGTTTGAGAATAATATAGGATGCCATGGGTGTGGCTAGAAACATTTTCAAGAACCCAAAACTTGTTCCTGGTGGTGGCGCGACTGAGTTGACAGTTTCAGCTACTTTAAAGCAGAACAGTTCTTCAGTTGAAGGCATAGAAAAGGTATCACATTTAAGTTGAATGTGTTATATCTTCAAACATTCCCAAACCTTGGGATTAGAACAACATCAAACAATTTGTGACTGGCATTTATATTTTCAAAGTGGCCATATGAGGCTGCTGCTGTTGCTTTTGAAGCCATTCCACGAACACTGGCTCAAAATTGCGGAGTCAATGTAATTCGCACCATGACTGCATTGCAAGGAAAGGTAAGCATCTTCCTCCGACTTGAGTGCATTTATATACACGATAGAACTAATTGCATATGCAAGTTATACTTTGACTGAAAGACTTTCTGAGTTATGAGTTTTCTGGACAGCACGCCGATGGTGAAAATGCTTGGATTGGAATAGATGGCAATACTGGGGAAATTGCTGACATGAAGGTGAAGAAGGTAACTGAATGGCCATTCATCTTACTTAAGAATATCTACGTTGGCCAAAACCTAAACTGGTGCTTATTTGCAATATGTTTTAGATCTGGGATGCATATAATGTGAAGGCTCAAACATACAAGACTGCCATTGAAGCTTCCTGCATGCTCCTCAGGATCGATGACATTGTCAGTGGAATAAAAAAGAAGCAAGCTCCAGGATCCCAACCCTCTAAACCTCAGATCGAACAAGCTGATGACGCAGACAACGAGCAGATGATCCCCGAGTAAAATCTCTCCCCTAATCCGGTCTGCTGGCCTTCAACATTTAGAAGTATTAAAGAGATTAGAGTTCCAAGTTGAATGAAAATTAAGCTATTGTTGACAAGTACCAAGGTGTGAGATTATAGTTAAAAGTGTTTCCTTGCTTTGCAAGTTACCAAAGTACAGCATCTCCCTCCCCCATTTGCAAGATGTACATGTGAGTTATGACTTCAATCAAGCCTTGAAACCATGGATATCATGCGAGTTATGACTTTGATCTTCCTCTATGATGATCTCATCTCCAGTGGATTCTCCAACTCCAAATCTCAATTCAAAAAAATCAAAAGTGAGTGTGGGCCATACTTTAAGCTCTCCATTATTGCTGATAGATACGGTTTTGTGTTATGCTACTTTGCAGTTAAACTGCTTGGAAGGCCACAGGTCTGAAGCAGAAATATCATCCTTGCGCGCTGCATTCACTCAGGAAGTTGTTGTTTAGCATAAGCTCGATCACCCAAACGTTACAAAGGTTAGATTTCAGTTTTCAGCATTGTTTTTTTCTTCTACTGATTTTCCTGTGCTGTTAAATTTCGTGGATGGAACCTGACATCCTTCATATGATTGGTAAAAGGTAATTTAAGATGTTATAACTGAATGATCTGTACATTGCTACAGTTTATGGTTAAACATACATACAGAAAGTGGTCAGATCGGCATGCCCAGTAGCGTCTGCTGCGTCGTTGTGGAGTATCTTCCTGGGGGTGCACTGAAATCCTACCTGATAAAGAACAGGAGGAAGAAGCTTGCGTTCAAAGTTGTTGTCCAGTTAGCGCTCGATCTTGCTAGAGGGTACTTGAGCATCTCTACTAGCATTTTTTCGTCAGCTATGATTTTTCTGATGTGTATTTTCCAGGCTGAGCTATCTTCACTCGCACAAGATTGTTCACAGAGAAGTGAAGGCGGAAAACATGCTGTTGGACAAGTCACGAACCATAAAGATACCAGATTTTAGCGTGGTTCGTGACATGACTGGAGAGACGGGTACCTTGGGTTATATGGCTCCTGAGGTGCAGCAACTGCATTTGGCTTAGAAATCTATACCTTCTGTAGCTAGTTTTTTTTTTGTTAAATCCACCGGCTTCTTTTGCAGGTACTCAACGGAAACCCGTACAACAGAAAATGCGATGTCTACAGTTATACTCTGAGTGCTAATTAAATTTAGGTTCCTAACAGTTCCTATATCTAGTGTGTTACTACTAATCATGATCCTATCAATTGGTATCAGAGCCGCTGGTCTAGATCTTGATTAACATTGCAGGCATGTCAAATGATTCGTTTGCAACCCCTCCAAAACTGAAGGCAGGCGAATATGACTCATGGGCTATCAGATTTGAGGACATGTCCTCTCACTGGATGGCGAGGTCTGACAGATCATCGAGCAAGGTAGACAACTCATCATGGATGATGAAGATGGAACCAATGAGAAAGCACGAGCTTTTTACACTATCGAAGATTTCAAGAAGCTTCAAAAGAAGGCTCAAGCTATGAAAGTACTTCATGCAGCACTGGAACTTGGAGAGCTCGACAAGGTCATGATCTACAAAGACCCATCAGAGGCATGAGATGCTCTCAAGAGAATCTATAATAGTTCTAGAGACGTCAAGAGGAATAGGATCCTCACTGCTCAGATGAAGTATAATAGTCTTCGTCAAGCTAAGGACGAATCGATACATGGCTACCACTCAAGGCTTCAAGAATGTTTGTCAACTCTGTCAAGACTGAGAAAGGAGTATGAGAATTGGGAGGTTACTCATCACTTCCTACGAGGACTTGCTCCAGAATGGGATGATATTTCAAGGACTTTGGCTGCTCTTCCTGAAACAAAGAAAATCACTCTAGAAGAGCTGGTCTCTCTAAGCTCGAAAGCAACATGCTTATTGAGAAATGCAAGCTCGAAGGACGTAAACCTCAAAAAGGAGCAAAGCAGATTGCATTGGTCAGTGAGAAAGGGAAGTCCAAGAAATCCAAAGGGAAAGAGAATGAGTCTAAAGAAAAAACAGAAGACAAATCTGATTTGGTGCTCCTGACTAAGGCATTGACAATTGCCAACCAGAAATTCAGTTCGAAGAACTCTTCTTCTAAGCGCACTGCAGGGAAGGATGACGAATGCTTCTATTGTGGTAAAAAGGGTCATTTTGCCAAAGACTGCTGGAAGAAAAAGACGGATAAGTTCAACAAGGAGAAATTCAATGATGAGAAATTAAAGGACAAGAAGGCAATGATCGCAGCATGGGGAGATTCAAAAGAGTACAGTGAGTTGGGGAGTTAGTGCGGGAACAAGTCCTCAGGGAGGAACTTGTGTCTTATGGCTTAGGAAGGTCATCAACATCAGAGATAAGTCATAACTCTAATCCTTCTGGATATAAGTCGCGTGCTGATTTGTTACTCATTATGAAAAGTCTTTGTGATAAAAAATGATGAGTTGACTAACATTATTGCTGAGCAAGAAGCTCATACTGATGAAAAGTCTGCCATGATTCGGCAACTTAAGAAGGAACTGCTCCTCCTGGCCTCAAGAACTGCATTACTCTTGATCTGCTCCTCCTGGCCTCCATGGACCTAGTGGATTTGCAGGATATTCCAAGATCACACAACTCATCTTCTTCAAGTGCTTCTTCGTCTCCCCACATTTGAGTTAACTTTCCATGATACTCACCCACAGTCATCTCTCCCTGGCTCAGATTGGTGATCTCGCGATGTAAAGCAAGTAATCTTGGACCATTAGAACCTGAAAACCTGATTTGCAGCGTGCTCCACGCGTGCACACAATTCTTGGCATGGTTGAGTGACTCCGCAATCTCTGGTGACACAGAATTAACAATTACGTTGTCGCACTTCTCCCACCGTACCAATTCATACGGATTCGTCGGACTTGGAAAGTCTCCACGTACAAATCCAAGCTTCACTTTGATTGCCAAAGCCCTTTCCATTGCCTTCTTCCAAGAGATGTAATTATTCAAACCTGTTAGCGGCTTGCTTACGAGCGAAGCACTAACATTTTCTGAACTGCTCACGAACAGAGGATCATCAGCTTGACGCACAATCACCGCCGCAAAATCTCTCGTCGCCTCAGCCATGAATCAAACCTTAAAGTAAAAGCAAAATGATGCAATACAGAAACACAATTCAAAGCAGATCGATTAGATCGGCTCTGATACCATGAAGAAAGTAGTCAACAAATTGATCGAAGATTGCCGGACACGATGCCGGAAATCGAAAATCAAAATTGGCGAAAAACCTGTGTTTGATTTCTTCACCAAAGCCTGTTCTTAATTGTTACAGACTTCTTCATAATTACAATATGACCCTGACTCTATTTACATCTTACAAAGACACCCCAATACTTTACAAAAAGACACAAGACACCCTCGGTCAAAACACCCAAATCGAGTGTGACCTAATTTCCTTCTTTACTCATCTGCTCCTTCGCACCCAGCTGCTCCGTCGCACTCTTCAGCTGCTCTGGCGTTGAGGTGGCTCAATACCAATTAACTACCTTGGTTACTGGCTGTTTTGTAGGTTCCAGTTGTTGAGTGTTGTTCAGGAATGAATTTCGTAAGTGTCCTATGTAATCCAGTAGTTTGAATCACTTTAATGGGAATGAGTCATGAAGAGAAGATTGTGCTGATTAGGTTGTGTGTTTTTCTTTTTTCGAGTTGTTATAGACATGTTTGAGCAAAGGAAAAGGCTTTTATTGTCCGCCATGTTACATGATCGATATGTTTGGGTTTCGGGTGTTGGTTAACTGTCCGATGGACCTGTCTGCTCTATCGATATTTTCTCCTGTTACTGATCTACAAAATAAGGCGGCGGGTGCAGATGATGATCATTTGGAATCGACAGCAGATGTGGTGGGTGTTTCGAGAAAGAGGCAAAAGGTTGAGAAGCCGGTGGATGCGAGTGATCTAATACATGCAATGCCTTGGTATAAATTTGTTGGTAACTTGACTTTATGGAATATTGAATCCATTGATATTGTTTTGATTTCGAGCCCAATGGCTATGCTCGGGCTGCCTTTCATCACCCATATGGATGGTTTCTGTGCCAAGGTACGTCTTCTCGAATGTGTATGACGTTGAAATGTGTATGCATGTCTATGACAATTCTTTTGTGGAATGGTAGTTCCGCCAGGTACTTCACGAATTATGCGATAAAATGACGTTAGATGGCATTTGAAACGGAAAACAGGTCATATGATTTTAATTTCCGCAGGTATATGCCACTGAAGCTACTGTAAAACTCGGAGAAATCCTGATGAAGGATATTTTATCAATGCATATGGAATTTACACAGATTTATGGACCAGATGAGTCTGAATTTCCAAAATGGTTAAGATGGGAGAATCTGGAGAAACTTCCAACAACTTTAGCAGAAGTGGCATCCGGTGAAGGTGGTGTAGAGCTTAACTCCTGGATTCCCCTATACAGGTAAATGCAACAGTTATCCTGGTCAGGTTTCAATCCAATTTTCTTAATCATGTCAGAATTAGCCTCTTAGAGATCAAATGCATTTTTTATTTATTGAAGATGAATTTTAAGTGGTTTGACTGTTTGATGTAAATTGATAAGTTTCCGTCAAGTCTAAACCTCTTGATTATATCATTCCTTTCTTGATGGGCTATTCCTGCAGAAGCCACATAGCACATTAATTTTGGGTATGATCATCTCGTAAAATTGCTACTGCAAAGATGGTTTTGGTGGGTTCATAACTGTTGATGGTGCATACTTTTCGAAGTGTTTGTATATATTTTGATAATGTATTTATATGCACATAAGTTTCATGTATGTTAAAGAGTTATTGATGCTGTAGAAGTGATGTACACTTTTATCAGTGCAGCACACACGAAGGATTGTGTAAAGATGATTCAATCTCTCAAATATGCAGAAGAAACCTGCTACAATGGCACAATAAATATTACAGCCTTCAGCTCTGGTCTTGAACTAGGCGCTTGTAACTGGAGATTAAATGGTCCAGAAACAAATCTCGTCTGTCTTTCGGCCTCCATCTTTACCTCTACTCATGCAACAGAATTTAACTTTCAAGCTCTTCAGAAGAGCGACTTGGTTCTGTGTACTGATTTATCATCGTTACACTTGGATAGAGACGATGATAGCCAGGAGGTGTCTGGTAAATCCTTATTAGCAGGTGATGAGATTCAAGAAGAGATGGATAAATTGGCGTATATTTGCTTCTGTATCATACAGTCTCTAAGATCTGGCGGTTCTGTTCTTATTCCTATTGGTCGACTAGGACATATTCTGCTTCTTATTGAACAAATATCAGCTTTCTTAGAGTCGGAAGACCTCAAGGTAATCTTACATTTACAAAGCATTATATTGATTACTAGACTATACCCCTTTTTTTTGTGTGGCCATTTGCTTGTTTAATCAACCCTTGTGTTTGACTCGCAGGTTCCTATGTACTTTATCTCTTCAGTAGCTGAAGAACTCTTAGCGTTCACTAATATCATTCCTGAATGGCTGTGCAAGGAGCGTCAGGACAAGGTAGGTTTACGATCTTTCAACTAAGTTTTAAGCATAGCGTCTCCAGCTTATGTTTAACTACATTTTAATGCAGCTCTTTAGTTGTGAATCATTGTTCGGACATGCTGATCTTATAAAGGAGAAAAAGCTTCATTTATTTCCAGCAATTTATTCCCTTGACTTGATGTAAGTCACATATCCACTCTCATGTACAACTGTTTTGTGAAGAATGTTCAAGATGGTATATTTCAACGCAAAAAGCCCGCTGACCCCTTCTCATATTCAGGAAAACATGGCAGGAGCCGTGCATAGTTTTTGCTCCTCACTGGAGTCTGCGACTCGGACCTGCTGTTCATCTTCTTCAAAGATGGCGCGGTGATCAGAACTCTTTACTCGTGATGGAGGTCATACATCATTGTTTATTTCTTCTATCTCGTAACGTTCTTTGAGTTCGGCGTCTGATAAAAACGCCACGTGACCCGATTTTCAGGAAAGGGCTGACACCGATTTATCTCTATTACCCTTTATGCCAATGGCAATGAAGGTTCTTCAATGCTCATTCCTCTCCGGAATCAAGTGAGTTGTTTTAGGTTACTACACACGCGCATACTTAGTAACAGTTAATTTCATCGTCTCAAAAAAAGCTGTCTTGTCTGCAGGCTATCACAAATCCAACCCTTGCTGGAAATACTGCAGACAAAACATGTTCTGGTAATACCTATCCAAGATTTACTTTCCTGTTCCATGTTGATTATTTCTCGTCCTGCTGCGTAACTCTCTTTTTCTTTCCTTCAATTCGACGCAGTTGCCAGGAGAGTTGCAGAATGTTACTTCTTCAACGGTCGCAGCTGTACCATACTCGGTCACTCACTACAACGAAAATGAGACAGTAACTGTACCTTGCCGGACAAGCAACCCAGTGATGGAGATCACAATGGAAGTAGCATCTGAGCTGCAATGGAAAAACACAAAACAAGCTGAAACCAGCGTGGCTCGACTAATGGGAAATCTCTCCGTACAACAAGGCAAGCACCGGCTGCTCCGCTCCACAGACCCTCCTCCGCACTCAAAGCCACTATTTTTCTGGGGCTCACCTGATCCCCAAACCCTCCTTTCCAAACTCAAAGAAGCCGGTCTCGCAGGCTCCATCCAAACAAACTCCGCCATCATCAACTCTTTCGACGCCCACTTAACAGAGCCCGGAAAGGCTCTGATCCAGGTCAGGGAATCAAGCACTGTCATCAGCGCGGGAACAGAGCATCTCGCATCTCTGATTTACAATGTCATTGCCAGCAGCATGGACGGCGTTTGAAAGGCGAAACTGAAGACTCTCAGTTTCAGTCAAAACAAGGCTCGACGTGTATAAGGATAAGAATGGACACTACCAGAGGAAGCTGTATGATTGATTCATGCCCCATGAACCCTACCTGACAAAAAACAGCTTGTCGATTTACAGCAAAGCTCCAGCACCACCACCTACAAATGTTTATCTTTTTTTCAGTTTCTGTAATTATTTTGTAATAATTCAGAAGTTTATTATGATTAGAGTCTAATTAAGAAAATCATTATTTTCAATTCAGTCCTTGGGCTTTAAATGTTTACAATTCCAACCTCGCATTTCTTGTCCGGTTATATAAACACTAATAATGAACCTGTGGAGTATTCCCGAAGCTCAAAATATCTACCTACTGATGGCGACCGAGCCCGATCAGAAACTCTCCATCCACCGCTACTGCTTCTGCCTCCCCGTAACCCGCCCGGACGCGCCGTCCATCGCCGCATGGTGGCGATCAGTGTCGCGGCACGACGACAAATGGTGGGGCCGAGGAGTCCGAGCTCTGATGAAGTTCCGCGAGTGGTCCGAGTTGGTCGCTGGCCCGAGATGGAAGACGTTCATCCGACGATTCAACCGAACTCGCAGCGGGGGAGGGAGACTGAGCGGACCGTTGAACTACGATCCGTTGAGCTACACGCTCAATTTCGACGAAGGGCCTGGCCAGAATGGTCAATTCGATGTCGAGGAGTATTACGACGGCTCTCGTGACTTCTCCGCCAGGTACGCTGCCGTGCCAAGGACCGTGAGCTGATCTTCATGTTTAACATACGCCGCCGTTAACGCTAACGTGCGCTACCGTTGCCAAATGTTGTGTTTTTATTGTGTATACTTGTAATATACATACCGGTAGATTTTAAATTAATATTAAATATAATTATTTCTTAACACCGCCCGTTTGAGCATGTAAAAAGAATTTAGAAAAATTCTAAGCATCGCAAAATGTTGATGACTAGTTCTCAAAATTCATTGATAAAAACAGTATGAGGTCCGGCCGCAACATTACTGGAATGAAAGTTCAAAAGTAGCATCACGAAACAATTACTCCGGCAGCTCACAGATCCTTGACGCTCAAACCTGGGATACAAAAACAACAGTTCATGCAAGCAGATACTTAAAAGAATGAAGATTGGAGAGGTTTACTTTATCCACTAATTAAACTGGAATTTAAGTGAGGGTGAATAGAATGTACCTGGAGGAAGAGACTGTTTCAACTTGTCGGCCTTGGCGGCGTCTTGCACGCAGAGGGTGTAAAGGTACTTGGAACAGCGAACCTTGAACTTCACTACACCCTTGGTCTTCTTGATGTTCACAGATCGCGCATCTGGCCTCCTTGCTGTCAGAAGGAAGTCCTTGATCTCGTGAATTTGCTTCGGCTACATAAATATTGACATATCGTTAGTAAGCTCACAGTCCAAATAACAAGTCATTGATGCTACACTAAAATGACAAATCTAGTGAATATCCAGCACAAACTTATTACCAAAAACAAACTTCCTTTTACACACACAGGAAAAACTAGCATATACAAGCACAAACAAAGCCTAAATACATCCTTAACAATACATAGTCTACAGGTGAACTTGTAATGATTTCAACAGACAAAATAGCAATTCAATGATATCCCATCATTCAAGTTTGTACAAATCCCTAATGCAAAACTGGGACCATATGTCGAGAAGGAGACGCTTACAGTCATCCTAATCATCAAACTACATACGATACTGAGAGAAGTATTCGTAACATGCTATACCTCCGCCGCAACTCAAGGCACATCAACTTACAATGATACATTAAACTAAAGCTTTTAACAGGTATACTGATTAGAATTCATGTTGAGACCAAATGTAGCCGATTTGAGCACGGAAAAGCCTCATCGGTAACGATGGACACGATCAATCTCCCAGACTTGTAACAGCATCAACCCACTCAAATCAAGAAAGATACATGACTAGGTTTGGTTTCATAACATCAATCACATACCCTAAACCCTAAAAACGCGCTTATACAAAACAACCCATTCATAACATCGCCGACATTTCGACACAAAAATTCAACTAAAAAATCGATCAAAACCAAAATCATGAAACAGCGACAACCTTTAACTCAACATTAAGTAATTTTTGCGTAAATGAGTGAAGCTCACCATGGCTGCGGAAGGCTTCGCTGCAGTCAAGTTCTGAAACCCTAATTTTGAGAGACGGACGACCCGTTTAGCGAATTTATACGCCGAGAAATTATTAATGGGCTGGGTTTAAATTGGGTCAGAAAAATTGGGCTTGTCTTTAGGCCAAGGCTGAAATAATTGGGCTGGGCAACGAAAAATAAGAATTAAATTCAAAGTAAGCAAATTAGGGGAAGTAGTTCGATTTGTCATTATAATCAAATGTGGGGATGTCATCTGTAATGTTTATAAACTTGGGATGCCTAATTGAATAAAACATTGAGTTTGAAGTTCAAATTTTCATGATCCATGCTTCAGTTGCAGGGCTTCTTCTCCGTCATGTAGTCGTCCGAGAATCAAAGCTCGAGGATCTTCATCTCAGCTTCGATTCCAGGTAAATCGATGCGTTTTATTGATATCCAATTTCACAAACTTGGGATCTTTCTGACAGCGTATGCGATTTTTAGGGTTTCGTTATTGCCATTAAGTCTGGGTTTTAAACATAGAAATCAACCACGGTTGCGAATTTGTGTGTTTTAGAGAAGGTTAAGTTGAGGATGAGTGAATTGATAACCGGGGTGGCTGAATCCGCAGTTTGAGGCAGTGGAGAAGGATGTTCCGGACTTTGATTACGCTCCTAAAAATATTGCATATCTGCATAACCTAGCCACATTGTCACAAACCAAGACCCAGGCTGCTGGAATTCTCCCTAACGATTTTCGACAAAAAGAAGTTGAATACCAGTAGCAAGGTTGTTGTTATTCAACCTTGTAAATCGGCTGGCTTCATTTGTCTCGCAAGATGCATATTTTTGGCTGGCAGTTGATTGACTTGGTGTTGTGGAATAGCTGAGAGGATACGGGAGATATTGGAGAGTTCGGGCTTGGCGCAAGATAGTTTGCCTTCAAGTATTAGCTAATGTGGCCAATCTCTTAAATATTAGAGACACAGAGCTTAGCAGGTGAGTTTCATCATTATGTCTGTTATTCCTTTTATTTTTGCGTTTCCGCATACTAATACATTTGTAAAATTCAGCTTTCTTATAGCCATAGCCGATATGTCGTTGAGAAAGACTGGCGTAGAAGAGAAGAGGGCCAGAGTACAAAAGGAACCTAAAGTTCTTCTTGATTACACTAGAAAGGCGATTGCTAAGGTAAAGGGTCTTGCACTTTACGCTAGAATCTGATTTTGTTTTTCGAAGTCACTCCTTCAGACCTTCACCTAATTAAGATTGTATTGACCAACTATATATTTTCTCTATCTGACGGTAATCGACCATTTCTCTACTAACACTTGTTGGTGCAGGATGCTGGCACAACTTGAAGATTATGTTGCTCCATGGGAGACTCAAATGGAATACTGGAAAACAAACTTGTCCGTCATGGCCTCAAAAGAACGACAATACCTACAACAGCATGCCAACTATAAGGTGCCTCATCATCGACCTATCATAATAGCTACCATATTGAGACTTTCTTGAATATGCATTAGGGGTGATCGTAGTAGGTGATTCATGTTCCTTTTTCAGGAGTCACTTCAATGTTTGGGCTACACTCCAGAGATCAGCCATTGTGTTCTGGTTGAAATGGCTGAGCATAAGAAAGAAATGGAGAAGAAAACAAATCCCATTCTCGATACTTTGAGAAGTTACCTAGACTTGTCTCCTGTAGGTTCTTGCTAGGTCACTCATACTACAGCGCCACTGGCCTAGGGTGCAAGACTGCAAGGCTAATGCCGATGTTCTACAATCAGCTCTTGTGGTCCCAGAATAATATACAGTAATTTGCCAGGTAATCTTTCCTCTTCAACTTTGAAAATTTCTTTTTCTGTCATTTCATTTTTATTTCCCCTTGAACTGATTCATTTGTGATTTCATAGGTCTCTGAAGTTGCTGCTCTCTCTATTATGCTTTAAAGAAATCTGAACTCCTCGCTCAATTAGGCTTTTGTAGTTCAGGTACTTATGTCGTGTTGAGTTATTTGTTATCCTTCTTGTTCTCAAAATTTGTGATGCTGCGTTTCATGAAACTATAGATTATTCAATATAAGGAGAAGTTAAAATCATTGCGACTTTCATGAAACTACAGTTTTCCTTTCACCTTTGCTGGCAATGTGTCTTTTTTCCTGAATGTCACAAGTTGTTTTCTAAATAAACTTGCTAACAACTTAGGACATGCCAGTTCTGTCAACCCTTATAAACATACAGCTCCTGAGGAACAGGTTTGACTTTAATCAACTCTGACTATCTTCTCCTTTTCTCCAGCATGGATAGAAGCTTCTCATCCAGCCCCTCATTATCCATCTTCTGGATTCCAACTGGTCTCTGAAAATTATAAAAGAACCCAGAATTCAGAAAAGCAATTAACGCAGGATCCCATCGTTAGAAATTGGAACAGAGTGATAATGGCCGGGAAGGGTCTGACTGAGTACCTGAAGATGTAAGTTTAAGAAGACTCTTCCGACAAAAGATTCAGATGAAGAAGCACTGATCACCTGAAACCCATCTTCCTCTAAGCTCGAAAAAATCCTAGATACAGAGGCTCGCAGCGTCGAGACTTGAATCACAACCTCCCTTTCCCCAACCTTACTCGTGGAGACACTTGATGCATTAGGGGCTGATTCTTGACTGTATTGATCAGGGGAAAAGACTGGTTCTTGGACTCTGTTGATCTTCTTCGACATGGATTGTTTCTTCTTCTCCATTTTCTCAACCTCATCTTGCAGCTCTGGTATATACTTGAGCACCCTCGCTACGGTCGTGGGTATGCTCATCCTCCTCTATAAAATATTTCAGAATATGAAATTCTGAAACTAACCGAATGCTGAACAGATTTTTCAACTGAAAGAAAAAATACCGATTGTTGGCTGGCTGGAAGTAGTGACCGGAGAGACAAGTACAGTTCATTGATCTTCTTCCTGCGGTCCCTTTCGCTGGCATTGTGGTTGAGCTTTCTTACATCACCAGTGCTGCCATCCATCTGCTGACCACCTGGTGCAAAATTCTCAGGGTGATCGATATTAGCTATTGCAGCTTCCTCTTCCTGATCGTAGAAGCCATGATTCACAGTGTAATTATACATAGCTTCTTCCAAAGGCCAGCCAAACATAGGAGTGGAAGATGAGGATGATACAGACAACATTTCTTCCTTTCCTTCAGGTTCAATCCCTCTCTAGTAAGCTTATTTTTCTATCTGGTGAATATAATTAGTGGCAATGATTCCATGCCATTTATACATCATTTTAGACCTGTACTTCCATATGCACATTTCTTAAGCTGGCCTGGTACAAATTTGTGGCTTGCAGGGTTAGTGCGTGCCTCATGCGTGGAAGCTCGTGGAGTGGATTACCTTACTCTTACATTCTCTGCAATGTGTCAATATTTAACGCTATTTTCGCTCTGAATAAACTAGCAGCGTCTAAGAAGCTTGTGTCAGGCACACGGTTTCCACAAGCCTGGTGTAGGTTGAGCTCCCATAACATCTGGCTAATCAAAGCAGGACTCGTGGAAGGATGAATTAGCTTAATACAACGGTACTGCAATACTTTTTTTGTTTTGCTCCTGGCGTTTGCTATTATTGTGCAAAATATTATCATTGTTTTATAGAGCTTACCGATGATTACGTGCTCTAAACATACTATATTTGTACACATGGCGTGTCATTAGAGGCTTCGACTTGATATTAATATCATAAGTTGCAGGTTCTAAACAAATGTGTTTTTTTTTTTGTTTCTGCAGCCTGCAGGATATTAAGAAAATATGAGGTCTTTCCCTGAAAAGAAGTTACATTTACTGAACTGAGAGAAGTAAAAGCTCAGTACAGAAGAGCTGATCTGAAGCCTGACCTTCTGTAAAATTAGCATTTGGGTATAAACAGCTACAATGGAGATATATAACTCGGTGCCAGAATGTGCATCCAAGGTTGCCCCAGGTAACAACATCTTGATTACTTGGATGACATCTTTTATGCTGTCTTTGAGGACCATATATGATGATTTCCTTGACCCAAGTCTTTCAAGAAAGTATATTTTGCACTAGTCCATTTTGCTGCATCTTCGGGGTTTCTATATCATTTGTCGAAAAGAGACTGATGTGAATGAAATCATATTTTCAGAACCTGCTGGCATTTGCAGGAATGGTGATTGTACAATGCTTATTAACTGGGCTGAAAGTAATAAGCAAGGCTGCCATGTCGCAATTTTGTATTTGTTGCATACTCGAGTGGGCTTGGCTACATGGATGTTCTTGAAACTCAATATATTCGAATTTATCGTAAAGGTAATTATGTTAAGAACCAATATGACTATTGTTGATGTAATTAACCGGATTTATGTAAGATTGATATCTAACTATAGTAGGTATTTGGTAATATATGGTTGGTAGGGGAGTTAATATCACTTATTTGCGCTCTTAATGCGTTTCTAACTTAGTTGGTAGTCACAAGCGTTGATTGAATATTAATGGTTAAGAACCATTGAGTGTATGCATCCTTAGAGGGACTCGAATAATAAGATGTAATGCGAAAAGTAATGAGCTAGAAGTGTCAGACTTACTTTGAGCATACTCGATTTTATTCCCATACATCAAGTAAATAGATGTTTGCTCCATGAATTAAATGAATCCAGACGATTGAAGTATGATTATGTATTGATTTTTTTGTTAATAAAAATTTCAATCTTTACTTTATGAAAAATAAATTTATATATTTTCCTAATAGAATAAGTAAGTACAATATTTAATTACAACTTGATCCTTCAAGTATTAAGATTAGCCTATGATATTCAAGATTTCAATCCAATGCAACATCATGCTAATAATCAAATAGATGCAAGGACAATGTGTTGTAACACAGTAGTGAAAAAAATTTAGTCTTGCCCCAGTTTGAAGTATCAGTTTTACATATACCGTACTTTTAAAATGAGTTTCAGATCTACTGTGTGAGGTTTTGGGAGATGGGTGTGATAACGGAAGAGGTGGTGGTGGAAGAGGAAGAAGACATTATAAGGAGCAGCAGGCTGATGCTGATGCTGTTGTTATTGTTTAGGGTTTTGAAATTTGATGATGCTGTCATAACATTCGTTGCTTCTGGATTTTTTGGAAGTTGGGTGGGTGACATATTCATTTGCTCTCGCATTTAATTCATTGAAGTCTAATTTTTTTCCACAGTTGTTGTCGTACTACTATACACAAATTTATGAAAATCTTTCTTCTTGTAGATCCCCAGGTTTCCCTGATTTGAGAGAGATGGGACTGAAGCCACGGCTGGAAAACATGCTACCCTTTGCAGCCATGGTGGCAGCTGAATGCTTGGATGTTGGGCTGACCACATTCAGCAAGGCAGCCATGTCCAAAGGAATGAGCCACTATGTGTTTGTGGTCTACTCAAATGCCCTAGCAACTGTCATCCTCTTCCCAACCCTTTTCTTCCCTCACAGGTCTCAATCACCTCCTTCATATCCCTGATGTCTTTGATCCGTGTGCAGAAAAAAGTTCAAATCTTTGTCAACTGAACTGCTCTTTCTTTGCTCGTTTGCAGGATTAAAAGGCCCCCAATTACATTTCTTCATCTGGGTAAATTCTTCCTCCTTGGCCTAACTGGGTATGTGACCCAACATATGAGCTACGAATATCTCACTCTCTGCAGGGTTTTGAGTTAGGGTTTTAAGTATTGAAGTTCAAGGGTTTCTATTGAGCCTGTTGCCCTAATTCTCTGACTATGAATTGGGTAGTTTTCTGAAGCATCTTAGTGTGTGTAGACTGTGGATTTTACTGCAGTTCAGTTTTGGGTTTTGTGTATCTAAACTTCTAAAGCTTCATGTTTGCGCCATTCTAGCTTTGCTTGACTGTAGATAATTGCTGCTTGTTTCTTGACTGATTTACTGCTGGATAATGTGGTTCAAAATTTGCAGGATAACAATTGTGCAGAACTGTGTGTTCACCGGCATAAACTACAGCTCACAGACACTTGCATCTGCTATGAGCAATGCTGTTCCAGCTTACACATTCATACTTGCAGTCATCTTCAGGTTATGTACTTCATAAAAGATCCTCCTTTAAACAAAATGAATTTGGTTCGCCATGTCTGATGAAATCTTGAATGCATCAGAATGGAGAAACTGAGGCTACGAAGTCTCTGCAGCCAGGTCAAAATCTTGGGCACCATTATTTCGATTGCTGGGGCCTTAACTGTGACCTTTTATAAAGGTCCCTCGCTTTGGTCCTCCACAAATTCTTCACAGTCGAGCTCAGTCACATATCTTCACTCATGGCCACCATCATCCAGTATGCTGGAAGGTACTAGTAATTGGGTTATCGGAGGCTTTTTCTGTGCTGTTGCCACGCTCTTCCTCGCAATATGGAACATTCTTCAGGTACTGAACCAAGCAAAACTAGTAGACTCCATCACGTCTAAACTGAAAACTGAGCTCATACTGACTTTGGTTTTTGAAGGCATCAGTTATGAAAGGCTATCCGTCAGAGCTGCCAGTAGTGTTCTTCTACTGTTTGTTCGGGACAATCCAGTGCTCAGTGGTTTCTCTGATTGCGGAGAGAGACCCAAATGCTTGGAGGCTAAGGCCTGACATTGAACTAGGCGTGATCGTTTACTCGGTAAGGAACAAGTAGCCGATGAATCCATGGCCAATGCTATATCTATATTCAAAATTGCACTGAATTTTTTCCCCTTGATTTATATATCCTAGGCTGTCTTTGGGAATGTGGTTTCATATTCCATAATGACCTGGTGCATAGTCAAGAAAGGACCAGTCTTCGTCGCCATGTTTAAGCCACTGGGGATTGCTGTTGCTGCTCTCCTGGGCGTTGTCTTCCTCGGCGACACGCTACATTTGGGAAGGTATCCATCCTCTTCCTCAGTATCCTGTTGATCCGTTTAACAGTAAAAACTTGCTCTGAGAAGCAAATGCACTAGTCACCGGTAACCGGTTGCTTGAGCCTGTTTTGATCTTTGGCGCAGCGTGGTTGGAGCTTTGATAATCGTCGTAGGCTTCTACGGGGTCATCTGGGCACAATCCAAGGACGACGAAGAATGTTTGGAAAATCTACCATCCACATCCCAGAAGAGACCTCTCTTGCAAGGGCACTGAACTTGTCTGCAACTCTACAGCATTGATCAAAGAATTCCCAACACTGAGATAATGTGAAGTTGTATTTAGACAAAATTTGTTTTTCAAATAACATGACGTCGTTTTATTGGGATATTTGTTGATAGTTGAGTATTTAATGTATGAATCTATGTTGATTGGTTTTGAATCAAACCCAGAAAATTCAAACAAGATTCTGCCAAAAGCAATCATTCACCAACAAAAAAGAATGAAACAAATGCCTAAAAATCACACCTTTAAACACGAGGTCAAGAAAACTTTATCAGCTTTTGAAAGTGACAACAAATTAAATCCCAGTGTGGTCCACAAGGGTTAAATCCACTTAAGCCACTACGCGTTAGCATGTTTATCTGGAAAATTGTTAATGTCAGTTTCAAGATTTTGATGTATATGTAACATTTGCAGCATTAGCCAAATGCTAAAAGATTAGGGCTTTGACAGAGATAAGGTAATATGTCGGTTGCCCTTGTTCTGGTTTGCTTAGTTATTTAAGAAAGCTAGTTTGCTAAATCAACAGCTGTCTGGGCTGTTACCATTTCTGGCTTCTGGGTTCTTCTATCTACAGCTCCATTCAATATAAGCAAGTTCAACACA
The DNA here is from genome assembly GCA_963678935.1 of Umbilicus rupestris. Taxonomy (NCBI): domain Eukaryota; kingdom Viridiplantae; phylum Streptophyta; class Magnoliopsida; order Saxifragales; family Crassulaceae; genus Umbilicus; species Umbilicus rupestris. The sequence goes on along the minus strand of OY787628.1, from coordinate 9,669,089 downwards.
GACCCGCATACACGCTTGACATTTTGAGGCCATGTGGAGCTTTGTGAGCTCCTGTCTTGACTTTTAGTGCCTTATTTTCATCTAATTACTCTCCTTCATCTTCTACTCGCTAGGTATCCGACAAGTCTTGCTCAAAGGTAGCTCCTTTTCCCCATTTCAAACCTAATCAACACTCTTCTGTTTGGAGCTTATGCTACCACTGTTACTCCTTTTTAGAGTCTGCTAAGCCCTTTTCATATCCATCATCTGCAGATTCATTGTCCAGTTGATTGCTGAGATTGAGTTTAGTTAGTGCTTGTTTTAGTACATGCTCACTTATTGAAGTTGAACACCCTTTTAGGGTTTTGGATACTCCTGTTCTTTCCCCTGGGTTTGTGATTTAAGTGTGGTTCGGGGGTTTCTAGGATCTGGGTGTTTTGTGTTCGGACTTGAGCTGCTCATTGATTGATTTTGTAGCTGTTGCTGAGTAGGGGTTATGGCGGGAGGAGGAGCCCCAGGAAAGTCTGAAGAGCCACAACCACATCCGCCCAAGGATCAGCTTCCTAATGTGTCCTACTGCATCACCAGTCCTCCACCATGGCGTGAGTATTTCCATCAGCAAGTCTTATTTTATTGTGTAATTTAGTACCTAGATCTTGTGACTTTGTTCTATGTGATTCAATATTCGATTCTGTGGTCACTTCAACCGATTTTTTTCTGTCTTTAAGGTATGTTTGTAGGTATCAGTGCACTCAACTTTTAGCTTTGTTTACATATGCAGATGGATACTTGTTCAATCTTGAATTGTATGGATAAAGAAAAGTTTTATGTTCTTGAGCATGGGGTGGAATCAATTGATTCTGATTCCCGATTTTTGGTTGTGTTTTGGTATATTTTTTTCCTTTTTCATGGCGTCGTGGTTGAAATATTTTGTTGAAATCAACCATTTGGTGGATATTCTTGGTGTGTCTCGTGGTGAAATTGAACTTGCCGGAATTTGTATCTGATACCCTCACACGTGGCTGGTTGTTAACCTTAACTATGTCTTTCACTAGATTTTCAGCCACCTAGCTTGTACTGTTTTTAGAGAGACATCATAGTTAAATCTTAAAAGTTTGGCGTAATATTCTTCAGAAATGATTCCAGTGAAGCATTGTTTGAACTTGAATATTATTGCAGTATCTGTGAAATTCTCCGCTTGCAATTGGTTTAAATTTGCTGTTTTGGTACGCGTCTAATGCAGCCGAGGCTATGCTTCTTGGTTTTCAACATTATATTGTGATGCTCGGCACGACAGTTATCATTCCATCTGCACTAGTTCCTCAGATGGGAGGTGGAAACGTAAGGCTTCTGAAGTTTATTAATCAACCATTTTGCAAAGTCGTAGTTCCATATCTGTTTCTTGATGTTGTATATGTATTCAAGACTTCCATGTTCTCGAATGTTTGTTTTCTATACTCAGGAAGAGAAGGCGAAGGTTATTCAGACACTACTTTTTGTCGCTGGCGTGAACACGCTGTTGCAGACACTATTCGGTACTCGATTACCAGCTGTGATTGGAGGGTCTTACACTTACGTCGCGCCCACAATCTCCATTATCCTTAATAGCCGGTTCAGTGACCCAAGCATAGAACCTATAGTGGTTAGCAATCTTGATCCCAAAAAACTTGCAACATTCATACGACATGATGCTGCTTTATTTGTTCCGTTTTACATCTTTTAATTTTTTTGCCAACCATGTATTTGTCAGAGATTTAAGAGAACAATGAGAGCGACCCAGGGTGCACTTATTGTAGCTTCAACTCTTCAAATCGTTCTTGGGTTCAGTGGACTCTGGCGTAATGTTGTAAGGTCAGTTTCGATTCTGCAAAACTGTGAAAGCGTTTACACAACCTCTCCGACAGCTACATGAGAACCAATTTCAGTTGATGTACCTTTGCGATTTTAGACGTACTTGATCGACTGAACTGACTTAACCGATGAGTCTTTCATGTTATGAATTTTTATCGGTGTTGTGAATATAGGTTCCTGAGTCCTCTTTCAGCAGTTCCCCTCATTAGTCTAGTTGGCTTTGGACTGTACGAATTTGGATTTCCCGGGGTACGTCTTTTTTCTTTTCTTTTCTTAAAGCGATGTTATACGAAGTGCGCTGCAATTGTTTTGTAACCATGCTTCTCTTCTCTGACGTGTTTAGGTTGCCCGGTGTGTGGAGATCGGTCTCCCGCAGCTAATTGTCTTACTCATATTTGCACAAGTAATGCACTACTCATTTTTTCCATTATTTTCAACTTGCTCTATTTTATTGTCTCGCTGTTATCTCAGATTTTGTTGTTTTGCCGCCTTTCCTGCAGTATGTACCTCATATGGTTCGCTCCGGAAAACACATCTTTGATCGTCTTGCTGTTCTAATTTCGGTGGCTATTATCTGGCTCTACGCTTTTCTTCTCACTGTTGGTGGTGCGTATAATCATGCAACATCAAATGCACGAGCAATTTGTCGCACCAATGGTTCTGGGCTAGTAGGTGCTGCTCCCTGGTATGTCATCTTAATTTGTGGTTGACCTTGCAAATTCTCCAAAAAGATTCTGAAAACCTGTTGGCTGAATATCTGGCTCGGTGCTTTTGGTTTTGAGCGCTGAATTTGTAGTTTAAGCACATATGTTGCTTCAGATTCCTCGCTCGCATTTTGTCGAGCTCTCTTGTAGAGATCTTGACATAAGTTCATCAATTCATGATTACTCTATGAAAAATCTCAGTCTCGCTCGTTCTATTATACATGGTTTAAACTTCCATTAGCGGCTAGTTATGCTAAAAAGTTGTAGCTCGCTGGTGTTTCTTTTAAGCTGATGTTTTTCCGTCGCAGGATAAGAGTACCTTACCCGTTTCAGTGGGGACCACCTTCGTTCGATGCTGGCGAGGTATTTGCCATGATGGTTGTTTCTTTCGTTGCACTCGTGGAGGTTTGTTTGTTCTTCTAATCCTAGCCGAAGTTCTTCATTTGTCAGAAGTTCGTACGTGCTTATAAGTCATAACTAATTTTCCTCAAATCGTATGCAGTCCACAGGAGCTTTTATTGTGGTATCGAGATATGCTAGCGCGACTCACATGCCACCATCCGTTCTCAGCCGTGGCGTCGGTTGGCAGGTAAACATCATCTAGCCACTACTTAAAAAATCATCAATCATGGTGGAATATGCATCTGTAGTAGATATAATATGTTAGACCGTCTGACCCTTAAATTAAATTCCGGACAGGGAATTGCAATTCTGCTATCTGGTCTCTTTGGCACCGGAAATGGTTCCTCCGTATCTGTGTAAATCTCTTAAATCCTCCGAATCTCTTTATTTCTCTACCAACGAAGTAAAATTACTTAGGGACTTAAAGATCAAAATGAAATTGCATGCAGGGAGAACGCAGGTCTATTAGCGCTGACGCGCGTTGGGAGCCGCAGGGTGGTTCAGATATCAGCTGGTTTCATGATATTCTTTTCCATCCTTGGTAAATCCCTAGCTGAACTAGTTTATGAACTTCTTGACCAATTTTGCGCTATGAATTCAGACTCGTGATTTAATCGTTGCAGGGAAATTTGGGGCAGTTTTCGCCTCGATTCCACTTCCAATAGTTTCAGCTTTATATTGCCTGTTCTTCGCGTACGTGGGTATGTAAAATCAAATTCTCTAAATCCGTGCTCCTCTTTTTGTACTCACTGAATTACCTTACCTTACCCTTCAGGTGCCGGAGGCTTGAGCTTTCTTCAGTTCTGCAATCTTAACAGCTTCCGGACTGTTTTCATTCTGGGATTCTCCGTCTTCATGGGATTTTCCGTGCCTCAATATTTCAACGAGTACACCGTCGTAAAGGGCTATGGTCCAGTTCACACTTCAGCTCGATGGGTACGCTACTAGTACAGCTTTAGTTACTCTCTCGTGTTACATAATTCCAACGCAGCTAATAAATATTATTTTCCGCAGTTCAATGATATGATCAATGTCCCGTTCTCCTCGGAGGCCTTTGTCGCCGGAGTAATTGCCTATTTCCTTGATCTCACGATACATAGGGATGGCACGGTACGAAAGGACCGAGGTAAGAATTGGTGGGATAAGTTCCGGTCCTTTAAAGGCGACACCCGAAGCGAAGAATTCTACTCCTTGCCTTTCAACCTCAACAAGTATTTCCCGTCAGTATGATCTTACCTCTGGCCTCAACACTAAAATATTCGTGTTGGTTACCTAGTTTTCCATGCCCTGTAATGTTTCCGGTTTTGAATCGTGGACTCTGACGTCATTCAACCATCTGATCACGCCCCTTCCGAATTAGATCCGTTCGGTTGAAGTTTGAAATGGGTTATGAACTTGGGACAAAGTTATTTGGAAATGGCACAATGTAAGGTCCTTGTCCGAGTATTTAAGGGTAGGTTGGTTGCTTGCTAGTGAGTAAAGTTATGGACACATGGGCCTACACCTACCCTTCAAATGATGAGTAATAGCGCTGGTAGTAATCAAGTGATTAGTTACATCAATAGGTCAACGAGCACAATACTTAGTCGGTCCGTCACTAAATATATATTTATAAGAAAAAATGTATGGTTAAATAAATATTGAATAATCAACCACAGACAAGGGATCTTCTCTGTAACGTTTTCATTTAAATAAACATTAAGCCGGTTATTTGTCCCGGTCATGAAATTAAGGGTCAACGGTTTATTTAAATTTGGGGTCGTACAAAATAAATAAATTATACATTTTTGTATCATTGAAATTTGATTGATTTTTTTCATGCACGAACACCTGCTAATTTGAGATTATTAGGGCTCGGTGTCTGTCAGTTGAATTGGTGTCGGTCCGGCCGGTTGGTCCGGCTCGGCAACCCAATTATTTGGTTCGATCTGTCGCGACCCTTGGCAGTTTGTTTTTAATATTTGTTTAAAAATAAATAAGAATGATGGATTATAAAGACAACAGTGACTACACATTTCAGAACCTCTCCGCCTGGCTCGTCTTCAACCTGCAGCAAGAGAGAGAAAGCTACCGAGCAAGAGAAGAGGGTAGAGAGAGATGGGGAACTGTCAGGCAGTGGACGCAGCATCTCTGGTGATCCAGCACCCAGCTGGGAAATCAGAGAAGCTCTTCTGGCCAATCCCGGCAAGCCAGGTCATGAAAACCAACCCAGGCCACTATGTTGCTCTCCTCCTCACCACCACCACTACAACCACCACCACTACAACCGCCGCCGGTGGCGGCGGAGGAGACAAGAGCACTGTTAGAATCACACGTGTCAAGCTTCTCAGAGCTACTGATACTTTGGCTCTAGGACATGTTTACAGACTCATCAGTACACAAGGTACGCTATATTGCAATATCTATCTATATGCTCAGAGCTTCTGATTCTGTACTTTTTTCTGATACCCATTTCTCAGTTTGATGATAGTGTGTGTTTTCTGGAAATGGGGATTGGAAAGTTGTAACCTTTTTACTCTCTGTGATTTTCACTTTCAGAGGTCATGAAGGGGTTGGTGGCCAAGAAGCAAGCAAAGATGAAGCAGGGATATATCATACCAGAGAAATCAATGGAGAAGACTTTGAAGGAGATGACTGAATCAAAATCAGACATGGCTGGGGCTGGAAGAAGATCAGCAGCAGCAGCAGCTCAACCTGAGAAATCCAACCAGGTGAGGACTTTCAGACAACTTACTGTTCATCTTCCTGGTCCCTGTTCCATGGATGAATCTACTCTACTCCCAGTTCAGACCTCCAATGTTAAAAACTGATTCATTAATGGATTTGCAGATGAGCAAGCATGAGACGCAAAGACAGAGATCAACGTCATCATCAGCCTCTGCAACCTCAAGGTCCAAAGCATGGCAGCCTTCATTAAAGAGCATCTCAGAGTCCCAAACTTAACCATTGCTGAAGTCTCCTCCAAGCCTCATTAATCCCTGCAAGTGCATCAGCCTGACATGAAGAACAGCAGTTAACAATGGAGCAACTTATTATCTACTTCATAACATCCTAAGCAAAACCCAAATCCAGAAAGAGCTCAAAAGGAGCTCATTGATGCTAGCTAGCTATGTGCTGCAAAAAACTTGATCAAGGCAATGTTGAGGAAGTGGGTCAGATCAGATCAAGCTAATGTTGTAAACTTGTAATCATAGAACAAGTGGGACTTGTTTGTATAGGTTTAGCTAGGGAGTGATGCAGAACGAGCCATCATTGTACTCCAATTTCCTCGAGAGTTTTCCTTATCATGAATTCTGTAACATCAGTCAGATACAACCCATTTTCTTTTCCCAGTTTCATGAGGATTCAAAATCTGAGAACCTTTCAAAATTCTGATACCAGAGATGCAATTCAGTTCAGGAACTACAGACTGGTGGTTTCATTTGAAGCATATTTGTGCAGGTTTAGCTAAGCTATTAGCTATGTCCTGTAATCTCCTATCTGCAAGTCTGGCAATATATTCTACCTGTAAATGGGTCCTATAATCCAGTCAGTACAGCACAGCTTAGCTTTGAAGCCACTAGCTATTGGGTATGAGAAATGAGAAGTACCCTCCTCATTATTGCAGATGTTATTTAAGTGGTCAACAACAACCCACTTTAACCTCAACCCAAAGAACAAAGCTAAACAAAAAGAAGCTGCATGATCTGTTGAAAGTGAACTCCAAATCCTCAGCATCAAAACATATCCTAACTTTTTCTTAATCAAATCACTGCATAGTGCTTCAAGCATCAAGAAAAGGGTATGATTTATGTAACTACGCCAAAAGAGAAAAAAATCCCAGAAGACTGTAAAAAAGGGCAACTTATCATGTAGGAGACAATGATGAATGAGGGGTGAGAGGCTACAAAATGATACCTTTGAATTTGCATGCCTGCATTTTGTCGAATGCCAACGCCATGGACCGATCATTATCAATCATTATCGAGCCGTTTAGGAAGGCATCAAACATGCTTTCTGCTCATGAATCCACTAACTTAACCTTGCAAAAGATAAACACTTTGTATCTTATTTGTTTAGTCTACCACAAATGATTAAAACACTTTGCAAGCATGAATCCAGATGAAGCTGGTCCCCTACGCAATATTGCAGTGCTTAACAAATCTATGGAATTAATTCTAGCTTTGTCTCTATGTCTAAAACAACTTGAATTATTGATGCCATGCCAATTCTCAAGACAACTACAACTCGAACAGAATGATGGGCAGCATCTAATAATATCTTCCATGTGCATATAAATGGTTGGAGTAAAAGCCTGGTTATAAAATGTGATGTCAAATGCAGAACTAGAATTCTAAAAACTTGATCTTTATGTAAAGTAACATGGAACAATCCTGTCTCAATAATCCTATGACATTCCAAGATTCATGACCCAAAGAGATCTTTAAAACGTCAAGTTTCATTTTTCCAATGAGATGTGTAAATAACTAGCACAACCTCATTAGGTCTCATATTACACTCACCTGACCTCATCGAATCCATAACCTCCCATCGCCTGCAAAGCCAGAAACTATAACATTCCCCGATTATTCGTCAATGGTGTTCTCTCAAGAACCTGGACAGCTTTACTCACCTAACCATTCTTGGAATAACCACATAGCAAACTAATCCATATGAACACATCCACCCCTGTCAGCCATTTTATCGAACAGGTGATGAGCATCCGCCAACTTCTCAGCACCCTTTCCTCCTCTTCCTCTTCTGAGCTAGGAAGCACAGAAGTGAAAGAGAATTCATCCAGCCAAACCAACCCAATCTCACCAGTTTGCAGAAAAACTCAAATGCCACATTGCAATATCTGACCTTGGAATAAGTTCCGATCACCATGTTCCATACGTACTAATGAGGCATGATGGTAAATGACATGGTTTTGCTGGAGCTAAGTGCAAGATGGCTGCCCATGTGGAGTTGCAGACCTCTTCAATTTGATCAAAGTTTGGATCTTTCAGTAAATGGAAAATTGAAGAGCACAAACAGGATTTTGATCTGCAAAACTCAACTTTGCAGAAGCATTTTGAAGAGGTGCAGATCCAAAACTAGAGCATACATTTATTCACCTATTCACAAATTGAGAGGGCAAAAAGAGGAAGAAATCTGCTAACTTGGGAGGAGAAGAGAGGTATTTACATCTAGCAGGACGGCTAGATTGATCTCAGTAAAGAGCTGAAACTGCTCGCAAAACTGAGTATAAAGTCTCAGTGGGGCAGCAGATGTAATGAGACCGAAACTGGAGAATTAATTAACTGAATCTCTAGATTTCTCTGGCGTGGATTCTGTTTCGAGCCAATACTTTAAACCACTTTAGAACGTTGCATACCTTGTTCCACCTTTTCTGAGCTTTACAAACAGCTGTGGCGGATGAAGAAGGATACATGAAGCCTTTCACTGCACTGTGGAGATCATCAGTGTGTGATTCTAGAAGAGAGCCTGAAGGTTGGAGAGAATCGAATAATCCTAGATGATCTTCGTCGAGGAATGCTTGAGCTATATATTCAGAATCCCAGAGCAGAGTAGGGGAGACTTCGCTTGTAAAATTCAGATGGTCGTGCCTAAGGCTCATGTTTCCATGAGGTGAGAAGTCGCCAATGCTGCTCACACCGCCAATTGAATATAGGGAAGAAATTATGTCTAGAGAGGCAACATTGGAATGTGGATACTCGAAGCCACTGATCTTGTTTGAAGTGAAAAATTTATTGCTATGCAGACTCTCCATGGTTGCAGAGCTAGAAGGATGAGGTTGATTATTTAACTGCCCCGGGCCGCTGAGAAGAGAAGCTTCATCATCGAACGAAATCACTGCTCCCAAATGGTCAAGTGAGCTCATTACCAACTTTTGGGCGTCAACCACCTGACAGGAACAAATTATTATAATCTGGTAGGGATGCAAAAGAAATTGTGAAATACATTCAATCCACTGGAGGCTGTACCTTGTCATTTTCTGCAAGGTTATCAATGGGAATATACTGGCCATCCGAAAGGACTCCCTTAACTTCTCTTACAACATTAAAGACTACACCATTGTTTTGCTCAGAACCGGGAGGGCAGTACAAATAAACTCTCCTATCCATTGTACATGTCGAAGCATGGTCCACAGTTACTTCCCACATTTTTGCCGACATGCCTGTTCCAAGGATCTGCAGAAAAGTCAAGAAAGAGATAAGAGAAGACATTTGTTAACAGTGCAGAAAAAGATGGTTTAGTTCATCAGGAAGACAACTGCCCTGAAAGGCAAGACACACGGCTTTCAACTGAACTATACTTCTATTGACAAAGATAATAGTTAAGACAAACATGTATGGGATATGATTTTAAAGAGGTTGATTTTTACTTGTCTTAGCCGTGGTGCATCTAAATTGAGTAGAATAAGAAAATCTTTCACTGTATTAATATTCTCCCGGCTTAGACGCTTATGAAAAGCTCCATCTTTCCCGATCTTTTCTAACCTCCACACTTCGTCAAACAGAGCTGGAGGGTGGTGCTTTTTATACACTGCCACAAGGAACATAGACAGGAGTTTTTTTAATGTAATTTCTTTTAAGAACAACAATATCAAGGTGGAAAAAATACAAAAAAGTAAAGGAAAACGAGAAATATTATATAATTCATGTAAGAAACGATGCAATAGCAAGAACTGCATGATGCAGTAGTAGATGCAAAAAGTCATATAAAACACTCACATTCACCACGATGATCCCGCACGATGAATGAGTCCGTCTTTGCTTCCTTTATTCTGGTTCCCTCAGATATATCAACGACTCTAATGCCTAGCCTAAACTTACGACTTCTTGTCCAACTAGAATTATCAGTGAAAGAAATTTCACCAACTGAACCAATGCCTTCTTTCAGATCAAATAAAGCATCTCCTGTAAGTAGTGCTTTCTTCCCTTCCCGCTCCCTAACAATATTACTCTTGAACTCCTCAACCGACCAATTGTCACAATCATCACTGTCAAAATCACCTTCAAGCACAACGACTTCTAACTTTGCTGAGGACTCAGGCCCAGTGTTAACAATGTGTCCTGATCGAACATCTACAAGTGCAACTTTTAGACCAGAACTATCATCTCCTTCGATTTTTGTACCAGTAAACACTGGAAGAGAGAGACCATTCACAAAAACAAGATGTAGACTCCTGGTTTCAGGAGGTTCTATCTCTTTACCATGAGACCTGAAAAAAATATCATAAAAGAGCAGGATTGCTGGTTTTGTTTAACTGATTATTCCTCGGCTGAGGAAATCGAACAGATAACATTTCTGGATTCCATAATTCAAAACAAATAGTAAATGTCTTAACATTTTTATACATAACCGTTCTCACCACTTCATACTTGAGATGTGCTTTCTTAACGCCAGTTCAACTTCTTCCTTCACCTAGTATAACAAGTGAATTCTAATTCAAATTGTTGAAAATGAAGCAAATATTGGCCTGGGCATGGATGTAATTAGCCCAAAATCGAAAAAATGACAACTAAGCATCAGATATGTTGAACAAATGAGGTGCTCCAACTTGCAGGACTTCACGTTCTCAAAAGGAAATCAAGGATAGAAACAAGAAAGTGAAACCATTGATTAACAGACAGATATCAACAGTAAGTAATAGTCATTTGACACAAGTTAAATTGTTGGGGAGCAACAACAATCGATAAAGCAGAGAGAACCACTTTAAAACACAGTTTCAGCAGGCATACTTACCACTCTTCGGATCAATGGCTCAAGGATTGGCTCTAACATATTTTGAACTTTCCGCACCCTCATGATGTCGCAAACAACACTACACATCAATAAAAAAAAAGATTCATTTGCGTACAAGAAAATAAATTGAAAACAGGAAGAAATCATTCGAGGTGCAGTTAATCTTGCAAACAAGAAATGTAAAAGATGGTATGACCACATCACAATGACACTGCAATGCCATTTGGGAAACACACATCATCTACCTATTCCAGACGTAAGCCATTTGCAGTGCGTTTAAAGAAACGCACTTCATCCGATATAATAAAATAAACCACTACGTATCTCCAATGAACGAGGGACAGTTCGTCGAAATAATCAAACACATATCTCTAATAATGCTCCGAGAGAAAATCCCCAACCAGCAAAAAAAGAGCATACTACCTAATCAACATATACGACATCACCCAAATGGGCATCAACCACAAATCAAATATCAAACATCACCTCCAAGATCACTAGCCACACTGACATTGCCTTAGAACTAACAATCAGCAATCTTCCCCATCTAAAATCCTAATCAACAACACTCGCTCAATAAGCAAACAAAGTCACTCATTCATTCATAAACCAATCAAATAGCCGAGAGTAACAATTAACAAACCACCACTCACTGTCATTCACTCACTCACCTACTGAACCCTGAACCGGCATGCCTTCTCCTTTTATCATCCCCACTCTCATCACAATGTCCCTTCCCATCATCCGGATTCCGCTTCATCGACATGTTAAACCCTAAACAAACACACCAATACCCACACAAAAATCAAATCAGGGTTCTGCAATTCCCACTCAGCTCTCAATTCTCAATCTGCCTGCAGTAGTTTAAAGCACCAGATAGAAAGAAGCAGAAGAATGGGACTGGCAATAGAGTACAAACAACAGTTTTTCAGCAGACAAGAATTCCACGACAGAGACCACCAACATGCGGCACCACCAGCAAATCAAAGTCAGATATATATAGATACGTAGATAGGTAGATAGATAGATAGACAGATACACACGAATAATCAATTCAAAAAATATTCAAAAAATCAAAATTTGAGAATTAGGGCTTATCGCTAGAATCCAAAAACTGGAAAAGAACAATACCGTTGGAGGAATTTACCTTAACCCAGCTTCATTCATGATCATCGTCGACGACTGGGAGTGAGAATTCGGCATGCGCGAGATGGAGGAGGATGAGAGACGCGCCAGAAATCGGATGTTGAGCTGTTGAAGCGAGGAAAATTGGGGCATGGAGGAGGTGGAGAAAACGCGTTACGATGACGACTGGGACTCTCAGCTTCAAGATCACAATGGTGACTAGGATTTGGGGCCCACCATCTCCATTAAAATTTATTATTCTAAAAAATAAATTGATTTTGGGATTAAGCACTTTCTTCAAAATAGTGTATTTTAAATATCAAATAATAAAATTCTATATTTGAAAATATTTTTCTTAAACAAATATAGATGCGTTCTTTTGAATTGAAATTAACCGAAGTAAATTTAAATGAAAAGAACAAGCCACACTAATGAAACCTTCTGGGAAAAACCAAAGACTAACTAACCCTACAAGCAGAACCTTCATGTTTCCTACAAGTGGGGAACTCTGAAACTTGAACATCATGCGGACACTTTCCTAGTTTGTACAAAATGTGAAGGTGCAAACGACAATAAGAACTACGCAATCCAACAGTTACATTTTGATCACTGTAGAATATATCTTGATCAATGCATCTCATTATAGAAATTAGAACCAGCCCGGAAGCTGCTTGTAGCGAATTGTTCAATGGAATCACTTGTCAAGATATGGCTTCAAAGAGAAGTGTTGCTTTCAAGTTATACGAATGGACTTCAGATTTACGAAAACTGTATCTTACCCTGAGAAAAGCTAGAAATCCATCCAAGAAAGAAGATCTTCACCATCTCTCGTCTTGATTCAAAGTGAGCTTCCTTTATCTTTCTCCTGCAAGGAAGTAATCCATCGTTAATGATTGATAACAGATTGGCTGCCACTTTAAATCAACTTTACAGTTTACACTGATCAATGCAGAACAACAGTATAATACGGCAATCAATGACTTTACAGTGAACTTCAGTTGGTGTTGATTGACAAAAGTTCCAGCATATCACCACATTCCAACCCTACATACCACTCCAAATGTTTGCATTATTCATCTGTCGAATTCTCAGAGCTCACGCATGCTCTGCTCCCAAATTAAATGAAAAAAACATTGAGCTATCAGCCACTTCATAATCTCAATAAGGATTGTTCTCAACTCCTACAATAAATTATCAAACTGTCGCCATAGACAAGTCCCAGGGTCAAATAGCAAAAACTGTTCATGCAAACTCTAAATTCCGTTTTATAAAAGGAGTTAGGTAGCTTACAAGTCTATTGGTCTATTAACTACATGTCACAACCTTTCAAGTAATTGGATAGCGGGCAAGATGTTCCACCAGCTTCTACTTTTTTAGAGTGGCCGCTTTTGCCAGAGCACTTGTTACAAAGCTTCCCATGAGTGAAGAGAAGACAGTTGAGGTCAAACTTCAACTCATTTGGTATCCGCCTGTTGAGATGAAGATACGTCTTTTTCACATCTGCATTTTCTGGAACCCAACCAATGGCCTTTGATATCTGAAATATCTGGAGGAAACATTGAAAAATTAAACTAAACTCTGATATGTTATACGTGGAATCATTACAATTGGAGTATAGCTCACATGTGTGTCCACCGGAAAGTCATCCAGCTGAAGGTTGAACATAAGAACGCAAGCTATCTGTGATAAAACGCCAGGTTACACGAAATTAAACATCACAACAATTTACAAAAAAATTTGACAAAATAAAAACGAGGGAGCCTCAAATACATCACCTGTTACTGAAAGCGATGTCTAACTGGATCATTTCATATTTAAATTGAATGTTTTACAGTTTCTAATTCAGTTGAATTGATCATGATGGACTCGTGGATAGTCAATCACTCTACCAATGGTGAAGTATGCAATCTGAAGTCCTATTATGAGAAGAAATGTGAAGCACATGACCTATATTATCATAGGATTGATAATTGAACGTATTCTCATTAAGAAGCAGGTAAAAAACAGAGTACCTGTTGACTAGAAATGTTGGACATGTAAAGGTGTTTCATTTTATCTTGGTTATCTTACAACTCAAATTGGAATAATTCCCTTGGTAATTTACGTAGTCCATATCCTCAAAGAGTCAAAGTTACAGATACGTTTGAAACTTATTTGAAATAATTATTCCTACAGCTGTATTTAAATACTACTATTATCAGCAAAAGAATCAATTTTCAACTAATCTAACAACAGTCCTTCAAAACCATGAAGAAAAAACATACTGTTTTAGGGCCAATTCCCTTGAATTGAGAGAGTTCAGCCTTCACTGCATCAACAGACAGCCCACGTAAGTGCTCTAAGCATAATTTCCCTCGTTTCTCTAGCAGAAGACTCAACAAGTTCTTAATGGCTGCAGCCTTTGTCACTGCTAAGCCTCCACATCTTATTGCATTCTCAATACTTATTGATTCAGCATCATGAACCTGCATGTAGATACACCCATTGTTTTCTTCTTTTATTTCAAGCACCATCAAAACCTTAAGAGTAACAAAAAAAAAAGCCACTCATCTGAATCTGTCCCTCTTTTAAGTGAGTTACTTTGCACAAACTGTATAGATGCTTAAAGTCTCAGATTAGAATTATGAAATTTACACTATTAGGACACTTCTTGAACAACCTGGCCAAAAAGTACTACAGTATAACCCCATAGAAAGACATGCAGTTCAATATCGGTAGAAAGTTTCCCACAGATCAGCTTATCGACTACTTCAGCTTGTGCTCTCCATCAGTTATAAAATGAAATTCAACTTGAGCTCAAGACTCAGTTATCAAAAAGTAAGTGGAAGAGACACATACATCCTCCCATTCTGGAAAGGCAGACTTGAGCGACATAAAAGCTTTCCTCGCGTTCGCATCAGTAGTGTTCTGTGAAAGCATAATGCTAACAAGTCCATCCAACACACTCTCCTTCTCCTCCTCCACAGACGTCTCAATCAATCCAACTCCACATTCCTCTCCCGTCTCCTCAATCCTCAGCGCCGACGATCCAAGGGAAGGCAGATCCCGCCTGAGATTTCTGTATTTCACAAATTGCTGCGGAAAGCCGTGCAAGGCCAGTAAATCATATCGAACAGCCACGCATTCTTCCGGCGTAGGGTTTATATGATACGGATACGGCTCTCCGTCGACGCCTATGGCGGCGGATTTCGCCGAGGAAGCTGGCGAGCACTGCGTCGTGCGCTTTCTTCTCTTCTGCGATTTCTCCATCGTTTTTCGCTTCGTTTCCGAATCGGCAAGTTGCAGATGGAGTGCACCAGATTCCTTAACAATTGCAAGAAAACCCTTAAGTTAGTACTAATTTCAAAATGAAACCCCAAATTATGATCAAAATGAAATTTCAGAGAAAAAACAGAACGAATCATTAAATCAACGATTTTCAATTTCACCCTCCAATTGGAAATTACTTACAATTTGACCCCCAAAAATTCCGAACATATTTAAAGTTATCGCAATCAGCTGGGTCAGCCTCACCATCTCTCTACACCTACAAATGGCGATCCCCGTACCATCGCGTCAGCTCTTCATCGACGGCGAGTGGCGCGAGCCGTTCCACAAGAGGCGTATTCCGGTAGTCAATCCAGCTACTGAAGAGATCATCGGTACCGATCTACCACACTACTTTTTATGCTTGCTCTTTGCTGTGAAATTTAATTTGATTTGTGCTTCGTGGAACTCAACTTGTGCTTGATTGGTAGAGATTGAGCTTGGACCTGACTTGATTTTGCATTTGATTGTTTCTGATTGTCTGCGTTGGTATCCATTTGTGTTGGGATCTGTGCGTTGAAAGGATTTTACTTGGTTTTGACTGGAGAGGTGTTTTTAGCTCAATCGCTGGCGTTGTGTTGGAGATATGGGGTTGATTATTTCCGAGATGGATTTGACTGATAGGAATTGAGGTTGTGAATTTAGCATTTAAGGCTGTGTTGTCTATTGTTGGGTATGATTTAGCTAGTATTTGATCTCTACAAGTGTTAACTAGCATTGTTTTGAATTAAATGTGAATTGAGGAGTATAGTCCGTACTTTGTTATGTATAAGTTACTCGCTTTTGAAGAAAGTTGTGAAAGTGGGACTTGGGAACTTCTAATGCTTTTGTTGTGTGAGATTATAAATCCATTCAAGCTTCCTCTGATTTGAATGTTGTTTCATCCAAATAATAGTAGAATACGAATAGGATATAGAGGCCATGATGGTTTCTGCCATTGCTTCACTTACAATGGTTTGTCAGATTTGATCTTGAATATTTTAATTTGGACTCACTTTCATGTTGATGTAAATTGCTTTATCGTTAGGGGATATTCCTTCCGCGACCTCAGAAGATGTAGAGCTTGCTGTGGCTGCTGCTCGACGAGCATTTAGCCAGAACCGAGGGAGAGACTGGGCAGCATTATCTGGGGCTGCACGTGGTCAATACTTGCGCGCAATTGCTGCCAAGGTGAGCTTGCTTTTTTATGGGAATTGTCTGCTAAAACATATTTTCTCTTTCTTTGAGGGCTTAATATATGCTGTTCATCGTGGCATTTTGGTGTTCCGTACACTATAATTCAATTGATATTCAACTCACACTTGTGGTATATCCTACAGCATTTTATTAACTTTCCCGCTGCTATTTAATTTCCTCAATAAAATCCTTGTATCTTGTTTTATGTTCTCACTATTATTGCAATTGATATTCAACTCACACTTGTGGTATATCCTACAGCATTTTATTAACTTTCCGGCTGCTGTTTAATTTCCTCAATAAAATCCTTGTATCTTGTTTTATGTTCTCACTATTATTGTTTGAATATGAAGATAACAGAGAGGAAGCCAACTTTAGCAAAACTGGAAGCAATTGATAATGGAAAACCTCTTGATGAAGCAGCATGGGACATAGTAAGCTCAACACACTTCAAGCCTTTCCTTGTCAAGCATAATAATCACCCTCTAACATGTTTTCATCTTTCAGGATGATGTTGCTTCATGCTTCGAGTACTACGCAGACCTTGCAGAAGCTTTAGACGCAAAACAAATGGCTCCAGTTGAGCTTCCCATGGACACATTCAAGTGTCATATCCTCAAAGAACCTCTAGGAGTTGTGGGGTTGATCACTCCGTGGTAAATACTTCTATTGGTCATAATGCTGTCTGGATTGCTTTTGCTGTTAAGGTCCCGATGTATGATATTTGTTAAAAGGTTTCTGCTGGTAAGAAATTGTAAATTTACATGCTCTGCAATCGATAGTCCGTCCCCTTTATGTACCATTTTAGTTCTTATTTTCAACAAACTAGTTAGGGTAGGTCATATGTTAATCTTGAGAGCTGCAGCCAAAATCAGATACTTTGTATGAAGTAACTCGATAATAAATCTTGACTTGTAAGGTTTTGAAATAGAAATCTGTATTGATTATCTTATAGTTATTTGGGTGTTTCACTTGCATAAATTTGATAGTGTCGAAGCATAGACTTATGTATGAGTAGTTGAGTACGACAGCCTATAAATTGGATGTCAGATGCTTCAAGGATTAATGTATTGAAACTTACATCATAAACAACTTTACAGTATTTATGTGAATTAATCAAGTGGTCTTCATACAACTCAGGAACTATCCAATGTTGATGGCTGCATGGAAAGTGGCCCCTGCACTGGCTGCTGGATGCACTGCAATTCTAAAGCCTTCAGAACTGGCATCTGTGTATGGACATTATGTGTTATATATACTTCGATTTTCCAGTTCTTAGATATCCTTTCTGTGCTGATGTGTCTTATTGATTCATTGACTATCAGAACATGTTTGGAACTAGCTGATGTGTGCATTGAGGTGGGCCTTCCTCCTGGTGTCCTCAATATTATTACTGGACTGGGTTCAGAAGCAGGAGCTCCTCTAGCAGCTCATCCTAACGTGGATAAGGTTTATTGATTTCTACTATCTACAAAGCAAGTTCTTGGAAGTTGATTGGACTGCCTTTATTTATTTTGTTGGGTATGTTACTTGATGTCATATTTTACAGATTGCATTTACTGGAAGCTCTCTTACTGGAAGCAAAATTATGTCTGCAGCAGCTCAATTAGTGAAGGTATATCAATGTGAATGTCATTCATTCTATTGCTTTTTATATTCTTGCTCATATTACTTAAACGTTTCATCTATTGCCTTAAACAGCCTGTTTCTTTGGAGCTTGGTGGAAAAAGTCCAATTATTGTTTTTGACGATGTTGATCTTGACCAGGGTGCGTGAAATTTTCTCCATATCTGCACTATTACATATTGCTTTCATATGTGGAAGATCATTCTTTTGGAAATCTTTTCTATTGAGTTTACATAGTTTTTTTATATGCCTTCTACAGCTGCTGAGTGGACGGCATTTGGTTGCTTTTGGACTAATGGGCAGATCTGCAGTGCAACTTCTCGTCTTCTTGTGCATGTCAGTAAAACACTATTCTGCTCCATTATGATTATCCAATATTTCGTTTAAGCATAACATTAATGATACTTTTCATGTTCTATTGCTGTATAGATATCCTATGTCATTGATGCATTAAACCGCGGAGTAAAAACAATACTCTACTTGCTATAACATGCATCAACTATATCTAGCTTTGTTGTGCCAATTAATGGAAGCTTTGATTAAGATGCTGATCATTAAATCAAGTTCTATTTAATAAATATCAGAATCAGCAAATGCAGAATATAACTACCAACTTCGCAATCCACAATTACATTTTCTACAAAAACCAGTTGCTTAATGATTGATAAAATAGTTTTCACGAGGGAATAAGTCTTTTGCATTTTCATAGGTTTTCAGTGTTTGATAAACTTGTCCATGACATATTTTCAGGAGAAAATTGCAACAGGGTTCTTAGACAAACTTGTGAAGTGGTGTCAGAATATAAAGATATCAAACCCCTTGGATGAAGGATGCAGGCTTGGCCCAGTAGTGAGCGAAGGGCAGGTAAGAAGGAACTAACCGCTATCTTTCTAAGACCTGTATACTTTAATTTAGTCTTTATATTCACTTCCTCGTTCGTTTATAGTTGCCCTTGGTTCCCAAGAGTCACTTTCTGGACAATGGACATATAGGTTCTGCAACCCATGTTAAGAAATAAGATTCCTTCTCCAGACCTCATTTTTCCACTTGCTACTTGATCTTGTCATCACTTTATTTTGGCTACACAAGTCGTGTACTGCAACAAGGATTTCCCAATAAGCGGATGAGTGGGATAACTCTCAAAACGGAACATGAAACGCCTTTGACCTTGTTTTATTTGACTGCAATGTATGACATGGCTAAATCCGCTGCAACTTACTATGCAGTATGAGAAAATATTGAAGTTCATTTCAACTGCCAAAAGTGAAGGTGCAACTATATTATCTGGTGGCTCTCGACCTCAGGTATATTTCTCCATTACATAGCTGTTGCAAACAATGAAAAAGTGCCCTACTCTTTGAATTTGCTTCAAAGTTACAATGTGTTTTTTTTTTACAAATGTAGCACTTGAAGAAGGGATATTTCCTGGAACCAACCATCATATCTGATGTAACTACATCCATGCAAATTTGGAGAGAAGAGGTTTTTGGACCTGTTCTGTGCGTAAAGACATTTAGCTCTGAAGATGAAGCCATTGATCTAGCAAATGACACTCAGTGAGTAGCTTCGCATATGTTTTGAATTTAAACGCTTCTTGTTGTACCTGGCAGCTATTTTATTAGTTGCTGATGAAATTTCCTTTTTATAATCCTTTGACAGCTACGGATTAGGTGCTGCAGTCATTTCAAACGACCTGGAAAGGTGTGATCGAGTTACTAGGGTAAGATGAAACAATAATAGTCATGAATTAATACAATACAGTAACATTGCCGTAAGATACTGTATGTGTCATATCACAGGCTCTACAAGCTGGGATTGTATGGGTCAACTGCTCACAGCCTTGCTTCTGTCAAGCTCCATGGGGAGGCACCAAGCGCAGTGGTTTTGGGCGCGAACTGGGAGAATGGTATTAACCTCATTCCTTTCAGGTTCTGCTGATTGCACTTAAATTGTCCTCCTCCACTAACTTGCACAAATTCACTGGGCAGGGGGCTGGAGAACTACTTGAGCGTGAAGCAGGTCACTCGCTACATCTCCGGTGAGCCCTGGGGCTGGTACCAGTCACCTTCAAAATTGTAGATTGCAAAATATCCCTCGCAGGCAAACTTAAACAACACTTGAGACACGCTTTCTAGTATATTTACAATATCTTAGACATGCCGTCTCTCCATCAGTCAAAGAGCAAAAAGTAAAGAACAAATTTGGTAACATCATCCCATATTCCAATTAACCAACCCCCAAATCAATGCAAGGAAGGAGGAAACACAAACTTATTGATGTTTACCTGCATCTGCTCGATGCAGGATAGTAAAGAGGTTTCATTGAATATCAGTTTTTAGTGTTCTAGAGAAACCATGTATCAAGGCCTCTTTAGTTGCGCTCCGGGTCAGCGAAGAAGCTGTTCAGGGCTGGCATGATTTCAGGCGACCTGCCGCGGACAAATTTCCTCACAAAGTGCTGCGAGTACTTCTCTCCCTCAGCATGGTTGTCCAACACTCCTGCTGCCCTGTTCTCCTTTGTCACCCTAATTTCAAAAAACAGTTAAAAGTGAAGAGCTTTGCCATGCAACACAATTCCAAATGGGATAAGCTCCTACAGAAGTTTACCCACATAAAGATAAACGAGTTAGAGAGGAATGAATCCTAGCCCTAATTGCAACCTATTATCTCAAAGTATTTAGAAAATTCCTGGCTTGGTAGTGCATTCGTTTTTCTCTCCGTTAGTATTCCTAACAGCTGCAAAATCTACAAATCAATTTTGGAACTGAAGCATCTCAGATCGCTCCCTAATCTCTATCCACAGATTTTCACAGAATCAATGCCTACAGCTACGGGCATGATGAACATATTTCAGATATTTACCAAAATCCAACAAGCTGCATCTCAGCAAGTGCACTGTATTTGTCTTAAGAGCCTCTACTGCTTTTTTTAGAAACTAAATTAAATCAGGTTACGCAAAACGAGATGAAAAAAACTTAACCCTAACAATTCTTCGAACCTGGCGATTACAGTTACAGATCGATGGCTATGTGCGAGCATACCTGACTTCAGGGTTGGTGCTGATGTTGCGGATGAGTTGCATAGCGCAGATTCCAACAGCCGCTCCGGTCGCTACGAACAACGGATAGACCTACGCAACATCATCAATGAACCAAAGATTAGAGAGAAAAAAAAACCCTAAAAATAGAGAAAATCAGAACAGGAAGAGTCTGCGGGCGGATCTGAAAACGCACCTCGGGCCTCAGCCAGCGGTTCGTCATCTACGAAGATGGAGGAGATCGGGGAAGAGAGAATCGAGCGCGTTGAGAATTGAGATTGGGGTTGGGAGAGATTATTGGGATTTGGGGGAGGAAGCTGATTTTAACGCTATTATTTGGTGGATTTTGATTGGCTGATTGGGGACGAATGAGAGAGTGACACGTAAGCTGAAGGTATGGGGTGGGTTGGGCCAGTTGGCCAATTTGACTGTTTTTTTATATGTAAAAAGATTCATCATTGTTGAATGTTTCGTGGCCAACATTTATATGTTGAATCTTTTTATCGGGTTCAGTAAGTGGGCCGGATTGGGCTGTTATGTCACAGGCCCAGTTCGACAACGTCAGTCATTCTGAGAAATTAAGGTAGCGCGAAACCCACATCGGTCGTCAAACGTCAAATCAGGAGATACATATAACAGATGAGAACCAAATCGAGCACGACCTTACTTGAACAGGA
This sequence comes from Umbilicus rupestris, assembly GCA_963678935.1. NCBI lineage: Eukaryota > Viridiplantae > Streptophyta > Magnoliopsida > Saxifragales > Crassulaceae > Umbilicus > Umbilicus rupestris. The sequence goes on along the minus strand of OY787628.1, from coordinate 9,647,476 downwards.
TCTGTTCTATAGGATCGTACCTCTGAATCCTTGGTTACTAAGGAGACAGGAATCCAAGTCTGGTGGATGATTCGTAGCCACACGATCAGAGCGTGATTAACGGCTCCAGTGTCCTTGTGAAGGGCTCTGTGCTGTAGAGGATCGTTCTGGGTGTCCTCCTCGGAGGCCCCGGATGGTCGTGTGGCCGTCTGACAGACCTCAATAATTTTTATGTATTGTTGATGTTTTCTGGAACTGCAGCGGCCAATTTGGGGACAAATTGGTGATTCAGATATTCATTGAAATGACAGCAGGAAATAAGTACTCCAAAACATGAGACCTGAGTCTGATTCAACAATGTAATCCTGCTTTGAAGTCGAGAGTTTCAGGGCGGATGATGACTTGTTCTTTGGAGATTTAAATTTATGGCGTAATATGACCTCGACCGCTGTACTTCACGATTCTTGAGGTGGTGGCTCTTTGTTATTGATTGAATGGAGACTGTTCATAGAAAAAGCTGAATCACTTGGCTTGACCATCGGATTGATCACCGGAGCCAGTGTTGTCTGATTTCTGCATAAGAAAAGGATCGAAATTTGGTCAGTGGCTGTCCTTCGCATTGTAATACTAAATAATTTAGCTGATGGAGAACAAGTAAAACTGGCTAAAGAGCATAATGTTATCCCATCTCCGGTCAAATATATAGGAGGCGGGAATTTTCACTAAATAAAAGCTCAAACTGGCTAGAAAAGAACATTTTAAAGTCCAACTCGAACGCCAGTTTCTGAAAATAATTCCAAGACCATGAAACGCTGAATAACAAAGAAACAAATATCGAGATCCACGAGGACCAATACTCCCATGGCATGTTCAAGATCACTTATTTCCGATCCACAGAGATTCACAATATAGCTTTATCGAGCTCGACCGGGTAGTTAGCCATCTATCCATACTACGTTCAGGATCGACCATTTCACAAAAACATAAATCTCTCCAACAAAATCGAAACGCTTTCTGATCCACAATATATCTTTATAAGGGCGACCCAAATTCATCATGAATGAACCTAAACCCTAGGTTAGCTTAGCTCAAGCAGAACATGAACAGCACAGAACATCATAACATCCAAAACTGTTTCTAAATTTACCTAAATATCTAGAAAATGAGACTGTAATCCTACCCTAAAAAATCAAACTAATCAGCAAATTCGAGCTTTAAGACCATTAACCCTAAATCTAAGCACACACAGAAGGCAGGGACGCATCGCATACCGATTGAGCGTTGTGCCAAGCGAGACCGCGGTAGACGTTGACGGAGAAAGTGGCGGCGAGATAGACGGTGGTGACGCCGAGACCAGCCGTGAAGGCCTTGAACGCCCAATTCCCAGCTTCGTTGACGATCCCCATCGCTTAGCGTCTGGCCGGAGTTCTTTGATTTCGCCGATCGTCGAATTTAGGGTTTTTCGATTTCGACGCGAGTCGATTGAACTTCGCAAACGAATCAATGGCATGTTTCGGATATTCTCTACGATTGAGGGGCATTTCGGTCAACATAATACAAAGGGGAGGAAACGTATGGCCATTATCGACGACATGCTGGTTGCTAAAGTAAATTTTCGTCGCTAATGGTTGTCTACTTCATTGGCTCCAAGTAGCCAAGGAGTTTAACAGTGCCATGCTTCTGTTAACTGCCAGGCACACTCAGGTTTCATCAAAAAGTTCCTATTACATCTCATGGCTCGGTGATCGGGTTGCAGGAACCCGGTCACCTCGACGCCAACCTTTTTCGATGGGCTGCAACGATGTAACTGGGGTTAGGTCGACATACATACAACCTGGGATTTACATAAGCTGTCTGTCTGCATGTTGGAAACTAGGATTGAAAAACTTGAATAAGGTGATGTGATATATAAAAATTGTAGGGAAATCCGGTAATATAACCAGCTGAGTCTGATGTAAGGCAGTACTTATAATATACCTCGCTCTGAAATCATAGACTTCGCCGCCGCTTACTTATATGAGCCTGATCGTCATCTTCAATGTCAGAACTGTTTTCAAGGGATCGTCTTTAGCAAGAATTTCTTTCAAAGGAATCATGCCCGTCAGATCCATGGATAGTGAGAACATACATGCCTCTAGTTCCGCCATTTTTTCTCAGACATAGAAACTAGCTGTATAGAAGTAAAACATAGTTAGTAAACACTCATTATATGAAAATTTCTATTCACGTTGAAAACGGATGGTTTTACAGGTAGAAAGAAGAGAATTGCGCGCACTTGAGTGAAAAAAACTTTAAGTTGAAAAAACAGAATTGCTCGTTCATGATGCCTAATGCTGGCAGAACAACATAAAAATATGATCCTAGTTAATTTAATTAAGCCTGCATTTCTAGACTTGAGCTAACGGATAGATGAGATGACCAGGTAAATTCAATATGGGTATCAACTAGGGAAAAAAAAGTAGAGAACTAATGGAAATTCATATGAGCAGCAAACAAATGAAACACCGATACAAATTAGTACTAGCTGTATATTATTTGAAAATAGGCAAAAAAAAGAGTTCAATCGGCAAGAAGTAGTGGAAATGTCTCACTAACCTGACGAGCAACCTGCGCAAGGCGACGACTATCACGAGATGCTTTAGGTACAATGCCAATAGCCTTGGGCTTCGTATCAGTTGGCATCTCAACATCCATTGGCTTCATAGATCTCTTGAACTCCTGCTTGTCAACATTCATTTTTTTCAACGACCTCTTAAATTCTTTGAGAGTATCTTTCTTATCGTCGCTTTGGTGAGATGATCTTGTGAGGAGGCCGGTGGCATCGGAGTCCATATTAGTCGGTTTGACCATACTCTCTCTGTCTGAAACCCTCTTGACTATTTTAACAACACCATTCTCATCAGCATTATCCATACAATCCTTCTTCCTCTTTCGTTGGAATGTATATTTTATAGACCTGTCATTTTTCGCTTGAAGTGCATCATCAATGGCCAATTCATCAGACTCTTCTACTATTGAGCAAGATGGTGCACAGGCCACTTCTGCATCGACACAAGTAATAGAACTTTCAGCTGATCCATTTTCCTCTCCAGTTGACGCCTTTTCCATGTTTGATTTACCATTTTCTGGTGTTGACTGACTGCAAGGTCGAATTGGTCCACACAATCTAGTGTTCGGGCATAATTCAGCAGTATGAGAGGAAAGCCCTAGATCCTTCTGTCCTTTAGACTCTCTCGAAGCAGAAGAAACTACCTCAGATTGAATAACTGAAGTTGGAGATGTTTTTAAGGTCACAAGGTTGGTTTTTTTTAAAGACTTCAAGACCTGCTTGGCTAAACTCTTGCGTTTTCTCAAAGATGACGAAGCATAACCCTTCTTAAATCTAAGATTATGAGCTCTCATCTTCATTGCCAGATAGATCCCCGTATTGCTTTTCTTAACCTGTTTCATCCAGGTACGTGACTTCCTCTCAGAAACACAAAGCTCCGCACTTGAATTTGGTGTAACAGACTTTATACTATCCTCACAATCTTCTCGCACAATAGATTCATCCTCCAAAATATGGCTTTTTCCATGAAGGCCGCCATTATTGCTCAAATCTTCACAGCCAAGTGCGTGTATTCTTTGATGGGATCCACTTCTTAATAATTCAAGTTCTTTCACCGGAATAACATTAGGAGCCAGATTAACGTTATAGACAGAAAGAGTTTCACAGTGACCATCTCTTACGCTTTCACTGATTCTCTGATCTGATAAGTTACCGAGTTCAGACGTAGTTGCATGTTCAGCTTGTATGTTCAAGACGCGATTATTGTCAGAGACGGAAGGAGCTGCTTCTTCTCCTTGTTCCTCTTGTCCCCGAATAACAACATAATTAGCTTGTTGTTCACTCACTTGTTGGGATAGATTTCTCTTCGTGTCATCCAGTTCATCCCTTACTATAGAAAGTTCTTCTCTGAGGTCCTTGACTATATCCTCAGCTTCTTGGAGCTGGGCTTCAAGCTCTTCTATTTTACTCTGTTGACGCGATGCCACTATATCTGCTTCAAAGATCTGCTTGCCACAGGTATCAGTTAGTAAAAGCTTCCAACAACCTGCATCTAGTAAATTTCTACAACAACATACGGCATTAATTGGACGCTAAAAAAGAATCAACAAATAGCAGACCGTCGACGAGAAAGCAATGAATGAACAGGATACAAAAAAAATTAACAAATGATATGTCTTGCAAATTTTTGTGAAAACACGATTGCCATCATTTAAAACCGCAACTCAAATTTGAAATCTCGGCTCAAGCAAACTCCACTCATCCATGTTTGAACTAGTTGCCATTAAAAAGTAAGGATCGAACTCGAAGAAATCAAGCTTCATTTTCAACAAGAAAAAGAAAAGTTGGGAATTCCCAAGGCCAGTGGCAGCTTCAGCTACAGACACAAAGGCCATTACTTTAAAAGTAAATGCATCTATTTCAAGCTGAAGTGGGCACAGAAGGTCTCTTCTACGAAACACAGAGGCCACGCCTTTTAATCAAGCATCTCGTCTCTAACTAAAGTATCAAAATTTCTTCATTATTACTGAAACAACCTTAATATCAAAACAATAGAAGGTGCTTAATCAAGCTGGAACAATCGATCTGTGCTTAAACCAAGCATCAATCTTGACACTAGAGTAGACTCAAAAGCGAGAAAACACATATAAAACAGAAAAAGTGAGAAAGCACAAAACAACCTCAAAACATACAAAAACAAAAAACCAGATGCAAAATGAGCGCATTACCCTAGAATCCATCATATGTTTCAACCTAACCATCATCCTAACAGCATCCTCCTTAGCATCACCAAGCTCCCTCTGATACCTAAAAGCCCTCCTCTCCGCCACCATTACTCTCGCAGCTGCCTCCTTCGCCGTATTCAAAATTATCTCCGCGTACGCTTTCTTCAACGCCATCAGCTTCTGCCAACAATCAAACACAACATCACACACACCAAAACACCCCACACGAATCCGATCTCACTCCTAACCCTAACCAAAACCGCTAAACCAAATCAGACAGACGGTGGAAAAAACAGTGGAGCAATCGACATATGCTCGGTGTCCGGACTAGGAAATCTTACCTCGGAGTCAGCCATTTCAAGCTCCGATTTCGAACCGGGGAAATCGTATTCCGATCTTTCCGCTGCGATTTTGAAACTGCGTTGTGCTTTTTTGAAGAGTTGAAGGTTTGTTTGTTGTTGCTGTTGGTTTTTGATGATGTCTTCTCGGAAACCTGTCTGTTAGGAACTGAAAAGCATCGGTTTTTATTACCATTTTGCCACTAGTTGTTGTCAATAATTACGGTTCTACCACACCACGGAGCGTTATTCGGTTTCATGACGGTTTGGGTTTATTACAATTTAGTCCTCAAACTATCAGGTAAATAATATTATACCCAATAGAAGGTAGGTTTTGCACTGTCCAGCCTACTTTTCGTTTTTATAGTTTGCCCCCTATAGAATGAAGTATTCAGTTTAGCAACACCAATTTTAGAGAAATTAATAATTCAAGTATCGATCAATAATTCAATAGTGTGAAATTTTTAATTAATGATAATATTGGGGACCGATTTGAGATTACACTTTTTCTAATTACATCCTTCTGGGCTGATTTTCCGTTTCCTCGGCCCATTCAAGTGGGCCCACGCAGCCGGTCACAAGCGACGGATTCTGATGGGCTGCTTGAACCAAAGGCCCATTTATCGGGCCCATCAATATCCACAGAAAGCTACACGTGGCTTTCAATCGTCTTCGACTTCTTTTCCCTCTTTTCTTCCAAAACTGACTATTCTCTGCAACTCCAAGGAAATTCGAGCTCGAAAAATCCTTAGAAAGGTCGCAATCCGACAACCTCAACTTCCGCTAATCGAAGAACTCCGATGAAATTCACACAAGCTGATATGGCCTGGTGGCTCGAGATGATGGTGGCTCAAGCTGCAACTGCAAGGCATCAGCAATCTACTCCATGAGGATCTCCAAACGACGTCGTTTACAGTATTGAAATTGTTTTTTTTTTCAACAAATAAATTTTAAAAAAGGACAGAGCAGCCGCAGGTGCCGGCGATACATAAAATCATCGGGCGGTTTCGCAGCGCGGATGATTCTGCACCGGTGCACATTTCCTTCTCTCTCTACACTTCGCTCCCTCCGACGCAGCACATCCGACGTCACACGCGCCTTGGTAGCCATGGACGGAGAGCTCAGGATCATTCCAGATGTGGATGCGGTTTTTAAGCAGAAGAAAACCGTGAGGAGTAAAGTGAGGAAGATCCTCAAGGCCATGGATCCGGATCTCAGAGCTGAGGAAGGTAGGGTTTTGTATGGGATTGTGTCGAGTTTCAATAGGATTTGGATGCTTCCGGAATTGATGAGTTTTGTATTGAGGTTAAAGATAAGGCGATTCAGAAGGTGGTTATGGAAGCTCCTTGGTTTAATTCCAGTAAGGGATTGTGTGCTTACATCAGCTGCAGTGCGTTGCGTGAGGTCGATACGTCGGCGTTGCTGGCTGAGATTTTGCAGAATGGGGCTGCAGGTTGGGATTCCGAACCCTAGGAAATATCTTTTCTTTTTATTTTTATTTTTTTAATATCATATTTCTGGAATGACTAGTTTGAGGATTTCACAGTTTACATTTTGATTAACTTGATTCACAATTTGGTTGGAATCTGAGTTGACGGTGATTCGTAGTCGATGTTGGTTAGTGGCGCCCCATGGCTGTTGGTTTTAAGCGAGTGCATCGCATCAGTTAAGGTCCTAACCAGCTTACTATGAACTCCAGCTAGTCATGGCTGTACGAGAAAGAAGCTGTATGTTCCGCGTGTTGAGGACAAGAACAGCCATATGAGGATGCTTAACATCTCTAGCATGGAGGATTTAGTTGCCAATTCGATGAATATTTTGGAACCTGCGCCAGTTGATTCTCATGGAAATCAGCGTGAAGATGGTAATTCAGTTTCTTGGCATCCTCAAAGTTTATACTTATGATCAATTTTCAAGTCTTAAACTTTCACTTTGAAAACTTCTAGCTTTCTTCACTGTAAAGTAATACATAGTATGCAATTTGCTATCTGGATTAAAATTGCGTAATCTCAAGCTACGTAGATTACCCTTGATACTAAAGTGCTTTTCTTTACGCAGTTTTGCAGGCAAATGACCCAGTTGATTTGCTCATATTGCCAGGTATCACTTCTCTGGTTATTAATACGCTGGTTGATTTTTTCAGCAGAAACATGACGAGGGGTTGCAGGTTTAAAGAACTGCTAATCTGATATATTCCATTATATCTCAGGCCTTGCGTTTGATACAACTGGTAGGCGCTTGGGACGTGGTGGAGGGTAGGTTAATGCTTTACTTTGTTTAAAACTTCTTGTTATGTCTTTTGGGTAGGGAGAATTAATAACGTGAATCTCAAAATATTACTCTGCAGTAGGTGCGCTTTTTCATACAAGAAAAATATAATATTTGTTTTGTCGCACATGAATATTGAGGGAACTATTCGACACACAAAAATTGAGCGTATTATGAACACAGCGTTAGACTGTCGGCTGGCGCTTGTTTGTGTAACTTTTTGGTATCAATCCTATGTTTTTATGTTCTAATCTATCTATGTTCTTGCTATCAGCTATTATGACACATTCCTCCTGAGCTATCAAAACCTTGCAAGAGAGCGGCACTGGGAACAGCCCCTCTTAGGTACGATTCTCCTGCCTTATTTTTCTGCAAAACTCCTCCATATGTTGAGATTTCGATGAAGTTAAGTCGCATAACAATACAGAAATATTCATAACCTTTGATATGATTCATCAGTTGCTTTATCATACACTGCTCAAATTCTGGAGGAAGGTGAAATTGCAGTCACCCCTCATGACGTACCCATAGACGCTCTTGTATGTCCGACTGGTGTGATTCCTATTAGTGCCGCTGCCAAGCAGAGGTACTCTCTATTTATTGATACTCTTGCGTCATCAGAAATACGATCACCTGTACTTTATCCTGTTTTAAACATGTTCGACAGGATTAAATCACATATGGGAGGCTGAATCAAGAACAATAACCAGAATCCTCCTGTTCTTCCAATGTGGCAGGTATTCAGCACTTCAAACAGATTTTAATACTCCTTTCATACCTGAATTTTTGTAAAAAAGTGCACTGTTAAAATTAAAGTGCATATAACATTATCATACATTATATGAAATTATAAAGTGTAGTTCAAGATTTGATGAGATATACTGCAAATAAATATGAAATTATATATTAAATGTGAAATTAAAGTGAAATCATTTGTAATTGTTTCATATTGAGTTATAAGAATGAATATATATTAAAGCAATTATTAATTAGAGATAATCTAAATGTCTTGCTTCTTATTTTAGCAAGTGGAAAAAATTAAAGAAAGTGTTTAATAGGAGGAAATTGTGATAAAAATATGATTGAATAAATGTAAATAGAAAACGGTTGAATAATTATAAATGAGTAAACATAATTATCATGCTAATTTTAGAGTTTTTAATTCTTTTTTAGTATGAAGTTATTATTTTCATAATCAAATTCCAGAAACCAAAATTACAAAAAAAAGAAAGAGAAAAAAATGAAATAACTTTATGGCTTTTCAAATTTACATAAAAGTTTACGCAAATTAGTTTTCACGCCACAAAACGGAAAGTAATTTCAAAAACAGGAAAGTTGTTCCTGCATTGCGCGAAAAACTGAGCCTTTTATGAACAGCATCACTCTGTCTTCTTCTTCTTCAGTGGTCGATTTTTCTCAACGATCATCTTCCAGTTTCTCCATCCCAACTCTGAATGTCCTCTCATTCAAGGTGATTCGTTGGACCACACTGCTCCGAAGTTGGTACCTTCGTTTCACCCGCCTTCCGGCCTGAAATCGGTAACTGTTTCATCAGAATCGGAGTCGGGAGGATGAAGAGAGGGAGATTCGATCCTTGCAAGGCGCGGGATCGGCAGCGACCGGTACATGTTTGTATTTTTATGGCTTTTTTGTACGTAGTTTTGGTTAATGTACAAATCCCGTTCACGTTCGATTCGGGCGATAGGATTATGAGGTTGGGGGAAGGTGTGAAAGGCGATGCATTATCTAGGAATTTGTTGTTGGAGGAGTCGGAGAGTGAGGGTGGGAGGAAAGAATTGGTGTTTCGGCTGTCGAGAAATACGCTTAGGGTTAGGGTTTCTCCGCCTGGAAATTTAGGGTTTGAGACTTCGAATTGTTCGATGTTGTCGGGATTGGTTTTTGATGCCAAGTTGTTCAATAATAGTGATAAAGATGGGTTGCAGAAGACGGCAAAATCTGCTTGGGAAGTTGGGGTTAAATTGTGGGATGATATTCAATCTGGGAAAGTGAATACCGAAAACCAAATGGTTACTACTAATCAGACTAAGGAATCATGCCCTCAATCGATTTCATTATCTGGGGATGCATTTGCGAGCAGGGGGAAGATTTTGGTGCTGCCTTGTGGACTGAAATTGGGATCGCATATTACTGTGGTGGGGAAGCCTAGGTTTGCTCACTCCAAAAATGATCCAACAATCCAAATGGCGATGAAGGGAAAGAAAGTGATGGTTTCACAGTTTGTGATGGAGTTGCAAGGATTGAGAACTGGGGATGAGGACCCGCCCAAGATTTTGCATATTAATCCGAGGTTGAAAGGGGATTGGAGTCGGAAACCGACCATTGAGCTGAATACTTGTTATAGGATGCAGTGGGGAGCTGCGCAAAGGTGTGCAGGTTATCAATCAAACGCTAGTGAAGAAACTGGTAAGATTCTAGTGGCTGACTTTAACAACTATAACATGTATTGGGTTAAGCGTCCTTAGTCTTGTCAGTGGCTCTAGTAAGCCTCTGCCGGTGGCTGTTTTCAGTTTGAAACGGGAGATCTGTGGCTTTTGTTTGGAATATATTGTCAGTTCTCTGTTGTTAGTGTGTGGCTCTGGCCTCACTTATGACCATTTGGAATATTGCAGTTGATGGTCTGGTGAAATGCGAGAAATGGGTCGGTGATGACACTGATCACTCTGAGCCATCAAAATCAACATGGTGGTTTAGCCGGCTGGTCGGTGGAAGAAAGGCCGAGATTCAATGGCCATTCCCATTTGCAGAAAACAAGTTGTTTGTCCTGACACTAAGTGCTGGTTTTGAGGGTTATCATCTCAATGTTGATGGGAGACACATCTCTTCTTTCCCTTACAGAACAGTGAGTAAAATACTTGAAGCTTTTGAATTGATCTTGTTTGTGGTTTTCCTGAGTATTTTTGATGTGGACAGAGCTTTGCACTGGAAGATGCTACTGGTTTGTGGTTAAATGGGGACGTGGATGTTCACTCGGTTCTTACAGCCTCCTTACCCACCTCGCATCGTAGCACTGCCCCGCAGATGTATCTTGAAACGGTAGAGAAATGGAAGGCTCCGCCTGTCTTAGACGAACCTGTGGAACTGTTTATTGGCGTTATCTCTGCTGGCAACCATTTCTCAGAGCGGATGGCTGCGAGGAAGTCATGGATGCAGCATAAACTTATTAGATCTTCTCATGTGGCGGCTCGATTTTTTGTTGCATTGGTAAGCATTACATATTGAATATGCAGATTATTGCTACCTTCAAGTTGTGAAAAAGGTTGATATTTTGGGCAGCATGGCCGGAAAGAAGTGAACTTGGAGTTGAAGAAAGAAGCAGAATATTTTGGTGATATTGTGATAGTCCCTTACATGGATAATTACGACCTGGTTGTTCTAAAAACTGTGGCTATCTGTGAACACGGGGTAAGTAACTGTGGAATGAACTCTCCTCAGTTTGAAAACAGTTTAGTTGCTAAGTAGTGATCCATGGATTTTGTTTTGCAGGTTCGGACTCTGTCGGCACAAAACATAATGAAGAGTGATGATGACACATTTGTCCGAGTTGATGCAGTGGTTTACCAAGCAAGGAAACTGGGCAGCCAAAGTTACTACACCGGCAACATGAATAGCCACCACAAGCCCATGCGTCATGGTAAATGGGCAGTGACTTTTAGGGTATGCATACAGTTTAGTCTTTCTTCAAATCTATCTACTACGCCTCTTTTTTCAAACTGCTTATATATGCAGGAGTGGGCGGAAGAAGATTACCCGCCATACGCGGATGGGCCAGGCTACATTATTTCAAGTGATGTTGCAGAATACATTGTGAGCAAGTTTGAGAAGCATGAGTTAAGGGTGAGTGATTTAGGGTTCTTGGTCTGTTCGGGTGTTAGGGTGGATTTAAAAGTTGTGTACCTATGTGATGTGGTGCAGCTGTTCAAGATGGAAGATGTTAGCATGGGTATGTGGGTGGCGCAGCTGAATCGCACAAGGCCGGTGAAGTATGTACACAACCACAAGTTCTGCCAGTTTGGTTGCATTCCGAATTACTACACGGCACATTACCAGTCTCCCAGGCAGATGATGTGCATGTGGGAAAAGTTAAGCCATTACGGCAAACCTCAATGTTGCAACATCTGACAGGTACAGAACCCTGAACCCAACATTCTAACAAGTTACAGGTACATTTGAAGATAGAGAACATGAAATAATAACGTTGCCTCATTTATAGCCGCAAGGTCCTGTTACTGTTTTTTCTCCTTTAATATGCATGAGTAAAAGACAACAGCTATCCCTCTGCTTACTCGCTCACTTCAAATGAGTAGTCGAACTACTTCAATGAAATCATAAGCATCACATAGATCAGTTACAACATTGGTTAAGCTGATTAAAGTCCCAACAGATTCAGCCCTCTGTGATACAACTGGAAAAAAATATGACTACTCTACATGATCCTCATCATTACCTGACTTTCTCCCTGGAGGAACGGCTCATCATAACAACTAATTGTACATTGTGTTCCCCAGCAGCAGCAGCGCAGAAATGGGGAGCTCAGAAATCATCTGTATCGTCGTCGTCGCCGTCTTCTTCGTTCATTACTCTGTTTGGGCTGTCATCTAAACCTGTAGGGGCTAGTTCATTTAAATCTAGAAAACCACGCTTATGATCACCAGCAGCTTCATCCTGCGCTGGACTTGGTGATCTTTCAGGCTGTGGCGGCTGTAAGTTTCTGTCATCCAGCATATGAGGAGACTCATCTTCATTAGTTTTGTCAAATTCTTCTTCTACTTCCTGATCATCATAGCCATCGTTCTCTGCTTCAAACTCCGCGCTTCCACCAGAATATTCCACATTATCACCTTCATTGAACTGTGCGTCCGATGTGCGTTGTTTCTTGGATTTAGCCTGCTCTGTGTCTGAATCAGAGACTTCTATTTGTCGGTAGTTAATTCTGGTCCTCGTGGCCCTATTACTTCGTCTGAGACCAGATTGAAAATCCACAAGAGGTTTGAACTTAGTGTCCCTCCTCGTGCGCCCAGCCAATTTCCTCACTTTTGGAGACTCGTCACTCTCTTCGCTCGCATTTAAAAAATCCTCTTCTTCCTCCTCCTCCTCCTCTTCATCTTCACCGTGTTCTTCCTCACCTTGATACTCATCATCTCCTTCCGAACTGCTATGGTTTCTTCTCCGTTGTTTACGAGACCTCAGATATTCTTCATCATAAATAGCTTCCCCAACTATATCATCATCACTATCGAAGTCTACCTCATTATCTGATATTGGGTCTACAAACTCTCTCTCAGAGTACCGTTGCGGTCTCTGCCTCCTCCTATTACTGAGCACGAAAGGACCAATTATTAGATTACTTGTAATATACGAATCAGATTTATTTTGCTGATGGACACAAATGATACCTCCGATCTGGTAGATCCATCCTTTGGTCGTCATCAAAATCATCATCCTCTAGCGATTTAGGTGATATTGCACTAAAAGTGATGCCTTGAGGTTCAGGAGACTGTGAAGGGCCAGCCCATTTTCCATTTGCCATAGCATCATAATTCCTTAGACCCTCTCGTCTGACATGAGGTTCTGAAGGAGGCTGGCCGTGCCTAATGAAGTCAGCAGAAATGTAAATATCCTTCTGAAATATTCAAGAAGCATCATCTATTTAGTAGTGTTAAGTAACAGAGGCTCATACTTTGTAACTTTGATTGCCTCGTTGATGGATCTGTCAAAGTCATCTGCAACACCATACAACAAGACAATGTCGCCAAGTTAGACACTCAGACATCATGTATGCATTACACAAGCTGAGACGTTACTTTTGATATAATGGCACTGTAAGCAACAAGAATGGCTAACAAGATAATACCACATTTTATTATCAAAATGATGCGCCAACACTTTGGTGGATTTGTCCCGATGAATTTCCTAGATAAAAGTTCCAAAATAATATGGAATGCTGATCGCATATCAAAACTGTTTGACAGTGGTGAACCTACTTTAGGTCCACGGCCTACCTTCTCATTCATTGTAAACTGAATCGTATGATACCATTTATCCAATTATTAACATCTCGTTCATGAAATCTTGCTGTCAAATTGAAATACGTGTCTCCTCATACTCATAAGTTGAGTATAAGAGTCATGCTTACCTGAGAGTGCGCACATACACAGATATCAAAGCCATTTACATCGTAACTATTATATGCATTCAGTTAATCCGAAAACTTTTAAGTGCATGCCCATGAAAAGGTGGGCTATTGCCGTGACCACTAACCTTACATGCTGGTCATGTTAAAATTGCATTTGCAATCCAGACAACTTGTATCAGAAGTTGTTCAAGATCCAGCGGCTTACCAAATGTGTACGTGACAGGCTTCCGATCACGAAGGGAGCGGCCAGGTCCAAGCCCTTCCATGCTTATACTATTATCCAGAAGGAGAGCCTCTCTGTGTTGTTTCTTCAGTAGTTTCTCTTTTCTCTATACAAGCAAACATGATACAGTTTACAGGTTCAAAAGTGAAAAGTTTACAAGTCATCCACAGGATCAATAATCTCGTTCTACAACAAGTAATGGCGGTAGCCAGATGATGTCGTCAAATGAGATTACCTTGTGAACCTTTTCGATTTCAGGAAGCATGTCATTCTTCAATTTTTTGCCAAGCGAGACCTCTGTTCTATTTTTGCTTGAAAATAGTATTTCCTAACAGTTTAAAAATGGCCAGATTAAGTCTAGCAAAGAGCTAAATAAATCTAAAGACAAGAAGATTAAAACAATACAAATAGAAAAGAAAGCGCTTTGGATCATAATATATTCGATTCTAAAATTAAATTAGTCTCCAGCAATGATATGCTAAGAGCCATGAATTAATAATTTTACCACTTATTTGGTCATATCTAACTGTACTATTTACTTTTTCGGATATTTTTCTGAGACCGTGGAACATCATATGCCCATCTCCTATGTTACGACGTTTAAAGCGAGACTGAGAGCGAAATATACCTTTCATTTTCAGGCCAGTGTGACTAATTTATAAAAGATAATATAACCCAGTTAAAATTTCGGAGTACTAGGGAGCTAGCTATCGAACAAAACAAGCATCCCACTAAGTGTCAATACATTCAGTTTATGTGCGTATTATTCAACCTTTACAATTTAGTCTAAAACCCTAGGATATACACGCAAGCAACTTACAGCGACATCTTGAAACTCATCAAAGTTTGTGGCAACAGTTTCCCAATGGTACGTAGTACTAGGGAGTACATGACTTCCTTTCAACCGTGGTTTCTTTAACTCTACTTTTCTAGTTTCCCGGTACAGTCGATGACCAATTATTGGATCGTCCTCATACCTACAAGACTTAGTTGTTAAGTGGTCCGTAACACACAGAATCAGAATATTAAATTTTATACAACAAGGTTATAATGTTTTACCAGTAAGAGATGCCATATGAATCTCCACCAACACGGTCTTTCCTAAACGCGGAAAGTTGAACACCACGTTTAATGGAGTGATCAATATAGCTTCTGATATCCTCTTGCTGCAAAAGGACACCATCATAACATTATTGTCAGTAGCCAAACATAGAGACTAAGCTAACTTCATAGGTTGCACCCAAACTCATAATTAGAAGGATAACTATATAAACTCAGATACCATCATAGGTTTGCCATACATTATGCTAGTCGTAACAATTCATGGGCAATCCCGGAAAACAAATCCACACATGAAAGCAACATGCAAATAATGTAGCAACAAATACATGTTTCTTTTGGGGGGATCCTTCTTTTATCTTGATGGATTTTTTGACCTTCTATACCACCTTTTACATTCAAAGAATTTGCCGAGTATAAAATTAACTGTCAGCGCAGGGAGAGGCGTTGAAAAATAATAATCATAGAAGTATAAGATGATTGGAATTAAAATTAATCTGAGTCCTACTTGAAAAGAAATCAGCAAAGTAAAATGACAAATGACTTTTCCGACTTCACCAATTCACGATAGAAGAAAGTGAGAAACTCTCCCCAAAAAAAAAACAGCATAAGAATGATCTTATGCCATTATTGTCTCCAACTAGATCATTTAGTAAAACTGTATATGGACTAAGATCAAATTACAACACAGCTAGATCGAGCATAAAGGTCGCACAAACTTGCTTCAGAAAATACTACATAAATGATACCTCAACACGGATATCGCATAAAGCCTTCAAAATTAACACACGGACCCCAGGATCTAGACCATGATACACGTCGATCTCCGTCCTATGAGATAAACATCCACCTCAAGTTAGATGGAAAACTGAGAGTCACGTAACTAACCGCAGACAAGACACTCACCCATGTGAAGCAACAATTGGTATGTCTCCATCTGCAACCTGTTTATCGAGCACCAAAAAGGAGAAACCATGGAAGTCGTAAAGCCAGTAAGACATGAGGTTGAAATTTAATTTTAATATTATGTGTCGTGTTCTCGTGTTACCCAGTGCCACCAATCTCTGAGTTTTCTGCACAATACAGTCACCCATGTCTTCCGTCCAAGTGCCATCCGAGTAATAGGAGGAATGGCCTAGAGGAAAATAAGAGACTTATGAACCTGAGACCATCATTCTGCATTGCTAGTGTACAAATATCGTGAACCACTGTTTATAATAATAAAAATATTCAGAAAGAAATCACTCTGTGCAAACATGAGAAAGGTATCGCTAAAACAACATAAATATTCAAGGCAGGTACCGAACATCAGATTTGTTTATCTACATTTTACTACATCATCATCCAACTGTAATACAAAGGCTCACACAGTATAGCAGATTCAATCAAGTCAAAGGCATCAATTTTGGAAAGCTTCAGTTTCAAGCTCCTGTTATGAGCACTGAAAATAAATCATTTTTCGAGCTCTCTATGATGTTGGATGAGTGTATAGCCCTACGCAAAAAATGGCCTTTTACTAGGCACTTACAACAGTAACTCATAAGATACAAACCCAAAGCTTTTTTCTGATGCTTGTTTGTCCCTGTTCTACTTATCAATTCTTTGCACTAGTGTTGATTGCTTCTATAAGAAAACGAAAAAGGAAATGTGATAACTGATAAGCAGACTTGATGGAAAGGAGACTGGTTTTGAACCACTCTCGCAGCAACTTACATCTCATTCAATTTTAGGTAGATATGGAATCAAGTAATTTGATATTAACTATCTATTTTCAAAATCTCTCAAGGCTCGCACTAACTTAACTCAATTCATGCATCAGCCCCCTTCAATTATTTGACCTGGCAGACCAATGCTACGACCACTTTCTGATATATACTTTACGAATATAAAGAGACTGAAATCAATACATTTATAATATAAACGTATAGCAAAGTGTGAACTAAGATCCAGCAAGTTCCTTTCTTTTCATTGTACTCACAGGCAAGTTTCTATATTATCTAAGAGAAGGAATCCCCCGTCTTAAAGTGTTGTACAAATAAAGTTTTGTATATTGTTAAAAATCCTTGTTGGCAACCAAAGCACCTAATTTGAAACTGAATTGAACGACGAGATGTCATAATGTGACACAGTATATAAGCACAAACCTTCAACAGCGGTATGTGGATGTCACTCAAAGTATCATTCGGCGAAAGCAACGCGGTCTCGAATTCCTCAGCAGAAAACTCTATGTTAATTTTCAACAAATGCCGGAAACCCTACACCATCAGAGACGCAAACACATTCAGCGTCCCATCCCAAAAACACAACATACAAAAGCCAAACACTTTCTCAAACTCTCACATGCAAGAAATTCAACACAGAGGCCAGTTCCCACATGCCCCTCAAATTCCACCTCGGCAGTTGCGACGGCTCCGGTGACGAGCTCACCAACTGTGACACAACTCTACTCGCACCACCACTAAATTTCTGCAGCAGCAACCCCTCCTGCAACTCCTCCACCTGCTGCTTCGCCTTACTCGGCTGCTGCGGACTACTGCTGTACAACCTCGTGGCGACTCTAGCCGTGCAAGCACGCGACGGCCTGTGGTTCCTGGAAACCACCGGCACAGGACTAGCCTCCACCTTCCCATCGCCGCTCTCGCTCTCCTCATTCATCCCCACCTTCTCAACCTCGTTCTCCGACTCGTGCGAGGCGGAGGGGGACTCGTGATTGTTCCGGATCGGGGACGTGCTTTCGTCTGACATGGCGGACAAATCGGGAAGCCTGCAACAATTCAAAGACGAGTATTGGCGTCGAATATCACAAGCTTGCATTGTAGAGAGGATTTGAGGGCTTGGGTCGAAAAGGGCATGTCGGAGTTGAAGCGCAACGCGTCATCAAACCACATATGAGAAAACCCTCATCGTATTCTCTCTCTCTCTCTCTCTCTCAACCAACCACCCCTGCGTATACAAATCTGCGACGAAAATTGAATCGGGGAAGTCCGCGGAAGAGGACGAAGACGCCTACAGCAACCGAGAGAGATTTGGAATTGAATTTGGGATTTTGGGTTTGATTTGGGATTCGGGGTTTTCAATTAAAATCGACGAAAGATCGAACCTTTCACGAAATTGGGGTTTTTTTTTTTTGGGTACTTCGATTGAAACTGGATGGAATTTCTTTTTAATTTGTTCTTTAGGTTTTCTGAAAAATTCAGATTCGGAACTTTTAAGGAGAGAGCAGCCCGATTCGAGTTCGATTCCTCATAGTGACTTTTGATTTAAGAAAATAAGTAAGTGGAAAAGAGAAGAAGAAGAAGTTAAAAAATTTGTGTTATGAAACAAAACACTAGAGGAGGAGGCATAAAGCAAGCAGCAAAGAGCAGAAGAAGACCGCAGGCTTGGGCAAGACAGCGCGGGAAGGGCTGTCGGAGCCATCAGTTTTGGGGGGTGGTTGTCTTGTAGCGGTGAGCTTTGAGCAGGCATAGCTGCAGCGATCGGGGCTTGCAAGTCTGTAGACGCCGCTGCTGGCGAGGATGAAGATATCCTTACTGTTATCCTCGCCGTAGGAGAATATGTAGCCTAGAGATGGAAGAGAGCTACCAGAGATTGAGCTGCATTGTAAAGGAGTGTCTTTAGCGCAACTGAATGGGATTTGCGTGGCGTTGAAGTTGCCGCTGTTTTCTGGTTCTTCAGTTGCTGCCCAAAGGTTGTTTGCGTAGAGGTCTCCAAATAAGTACCTGCACACAGAAGATCAGCTGAGCTGCTGAATTTGAGTATAAATAATAGCACTGAGAGCTGAATGCCGACCTTCCGGTCATGCAAGGATCTGTGGTGGAGCGGTAGAAATAGCCGCCTGTAATCGCAGCTGATCCCAAGTTTTTATTGACTTCAGAGTGGTTGTAGCCCATGACAGAATGGATGACATTTAACGAGCTCATGCTTGTGTTCTCAGTTTCCACGCCTGGGGTGGCGAAAGGGCCCTCGTAAATACTCCACCCGTAGTTTCCAGCTTTGGTGATCAGATTAACCTCTTCGTATAGATCCTGCATAAGAATCAGTTAGGCTCGAATAAAACGCCATTTGTAGAGGAAACACAATTTAGACAAGACCTGGCCAACATCTGCGCACATGAAGTAGGATGGGCGAGCTGAGTCAAAACTGCAACGCCATGGATTTCTCATCCCCAGTGCCCAAATTTCAGGCCTAAGCTCATCATCTTCAGTGTAAGGATTATCTTTGGGAATAGAGTAGTTTCCCCAAAGGCCTAGCTTGTTCGATTCTGCCACGCCTGCAGATTTTTTTTCAGGCCTAGAGATCGGAAACTATGCTTGATAGAATTAGGAGGTTGCGAGATGAATCAGGGACGCTTACTTGGAGCATTGTCGACGTCCAGCCTCATGATCTTCCCAAGCAAGGATTTCTTGTTCTGAGCAAACTTGTAAGGGTCACCCACACTTCCACCATCCCCCATCATGAAGTATAAGTACCCATCTGAAGGACCGAACAGGATTTGTCCCCCGTGGTTCGACGTGAAGGGCAAGCCCATAGTGAAAATTCTCCGCACTTCAACGGGACTGGCAGTGGTGGCCTGTAGAGAAAAAACACATAAATCAGTCGGCAAGCAATCCGAAGCCTGTGAGTTTTTTTTTCTCTGAAAGGATTCTAGAGGTGTACCTTGGACGGGGACGAGGTAGTTCCAACAGCAGTGTACTCAGCAATGACTGTCTGATACTGACAAGGCTTTACGCCATCGTCGCTGCCCAGCTTCGAAGGATCACAGCCAGCTTCGGTGTTACAAGCACATCTGCCTGCACAGCTAGGTGAAGTTTCTTTATCACAGGTAAAAGACGCGAACAAGCGTCCATTCTTAGCAAAGTCCGGATGAAATGCCAGACCCATCATGCCAAACTTAGTGTCAAAATGAAGCTCATCTGTGAGATCCAAAAATGGGGCTGATTCTTCTAGCTCCATTGCTCCTCCAGATCCTACTTCAGGAATCGTTGCCAGCCAAATTTTACCAGGTTGGTTAGAGAAGAAGGCGCGATTTGAGCCATCAGGATGAGCCACCATGTTCAGATATGACCCGTTGCCGATTTTCTCAAGACACATTCCATTAGTGATGCTTGGAGTCTCGGACTTCTTAAGAGTGACAGGCTCACCAGCAAAACACACAGATTCCTCGACTGAAGGACCGCCAAACGCATCGCAGAAATCACCTTTGGACTGCCAGAAGTCTGTCAGCTTGGTGGAGTTTGAACTCACTGGCAGCCCAGCCTGGCCTTGCAGCGAGGGAGCGAAGAGAGAGTTCATCAGCGACGCATTGAGGCACGAGTCCCACACATTTGAGCAGTAGTCAGCTGCTGATTGGCTAGACTGGGAAGCCTCAGCTGAGACCGTGGAGTTGCACAGAACAGGCACCGGCCGAGGTGTCCTAGAACTGGCTTTAAATAACTCAGCTGAGTACTTATCACATTTCTGTCAAGCAAAAACAAGAACGTCAGGTGTAACAATTTTCGACGAAAAACCTGAACCAAAAACAACTCAGGAATGCAACTAAACAGATCAAATTAGATTCAAGTTCAACAAGGGCATAAATACCGCACAAAGGATGGATTTCAGAACTGATGCACAGCCAGCATCAGAAGCTTTCATGGCTTTAAACTGCTTCTGCAGTTCCTGGTCATCTTTTGAACTGCAGCAGACGCTGCCACTGTAACCACAGAAAGCCAAGGAGGCGTTGGCTGTGAATGGTGCTCCTATTCAAATCAAAAGAAGCCAATCAACACAACACCCAGTAAACTAACACAATGCCCAGCACAGATGAGATCAAAAACTCACTTGAATTTGTACACATAGGGAGCGAAAAACACGGAACAGACAACAGCAGAAGACAGCAGGCACAGCCCAGGAACCTAAGAGAGCCCTTCATGACTAATCCAGATAGAGCAGCTTCAAATCTGAATCTCACTGCAAGTCAGCTCCTCTGATCATCACCGAGATCCTGAAGAGATGCAAATAGTCAAAAAAAATGAGCTTAGGGTTGTTGCAACTGCAACAGGTATCTTTAAAGCTCTCGGCTTCTGATTGACTTTAGCATATATTTCAAAAACAAAGTCTCATGCTCACCTCCTTAACTTGGTTTTCAGCTCAGTGCTTCTTGATAGGAGTGCAGCAACACCCATGTCTAATAACTAAGCAGACAAACTCGACTTTGACTCGAATTTCACCACAGACTTTCCAGTAGTTGGGAAAGCATGAAAGTTTGAGGATTTGAAGATATGGGTGAGTTTAGCTGCCCCACTCTGAATATAGCAAAGTTATGTGAATATCCCTATCTGTTTTCTTAAATCCACAGCACACCAAACCCACTATGTAAACCTAGTGGAGGTATGAGTAAACGGTAGGACCTGTCCACCCTCAGTAGCATATTTTTACAGCTAAAGTTGCTTCAGTGCACAACAAGACAGCAATAGCAGTGGACATGAACTTTGACTAAACAAAACATGAAGACAAAGTTGGAATGTAGACAAATATAAACACTAAGATTAAGGTGTAGGGAGGGTGTTAGGGTGTGAGAAATGATGAGCAAGGTAGTGGATACTGGTCCCAAATTTAGGATCTAAATTTGACATAGGAAGATTTATCTGACAAGGTTTTGAGAAATGCACCTTATGTGATTGTTGCTGCAAACAAGACATGTTTAGGAAGAAGACATGCACAAGGTCATCAAGGCACATCCCCCATTAGTCAAACTCAACTGGTCTCTTTAGTCTTTAATTCTCAACCTTAACTGGCTTCAGCATAATATTCGGAAACAAAGACCTTCATCACCTCTTTGACATTGGTTTCAAAGCTCCATGCCTGATATGAATGTCATTAACACCAATGAATAGCTTGGCCAAAAAGTTGACTAAAATTAAACTATAAACTCCTTCCAATAGTTGTAAAAACAGAAAATATATAGAGAACAATATTTTGAAAATATGGGTTGCTTTAATTGAGCAGCCCCACCACCACCATTGATTGCAGCATCATCCTGTGAGCTCTTCCCATCTATATTGTTTGATCAACAGCACTTCACACCCACTATAGCTAATGCCACAACAGTACATGTCATGACAATTAGTTGTAATCTGAGAAAGGGTCATACACCAGAGACATGAACTTGGACTAAATCAAATATGAAGACAAATTGTCAAAGATTTTGGATAAGAAAACATGGGTGTCCAAGTCTTGAAGTAAGTAATGACATGACATATTCAAAACAAAAGAAACACTCGGTTTAAGGAGATAGAAATTATATTTCATTTCAAACCCATTCCGGTAAGGGCAATATCACATGGATCCCACTGAATGCCGAGACAACTATATCTGCTATAAAGCAATAAGTTACAATAAAGAAAATTCCAACAGAACAAGTTGCAGATAGCTGCCAAAATGGGATCTGACTTGAGATGAAGGAAGGTTTGTCTGACTGGTTTTCTGAAAAAAGTGAAACAAAGATTTTTCAAGGATGAAAACCCAAGTTTTGTAAAGAAAAAGAAACCACTGTGTTTACTTCTTTCAACAAGAAATGTATATGAACAAAGACATTTTTAAACAATAAGTAAACCTGCCATAAACAAGCTATGTAATATGGAGAAAAGCGTGTAAAACTAACTTGATTAGGCTGTGCGCTTCAACCTTCTCTTCACGAGCACTCTGTAGAAATTACATTTGGACACGCAAGTTCGGATTAGTTACATTTTGTATTCATATCAACAAACTATTATCATCATCATCAAAACACTGGATGGGCTTTAACCCTTTACAGTTTGTGCTATGATCCATCTTAACGGTTAATACTCACTTCGTAATGAGTAGACAAAAAACATGCTGTCTGTAAATTCATGTGGACGAAGAGTGTACCTGGACAACGCAGTTAAGTTGGCATGGCAGGGTCCTGTAGTGTTTTTCCTTGTGTAGCTGATTGCATCAACAACGATCGTAGGTCAGAAGTAATACTAAGTTGTAGAAGTCTCTGGTGTCCAAAAGAAAATAGTCTCCCTAATGTGATGTGCCCATAGATGCCCCCTCGAACATCAGTAGCGTGTGGGTTTGTTCAGTCTGAGATGGCACCATGTGAACTCTACAAAAAAACTTGGCTACCATCTTTTGCAAGAAGTATTGATATTTGGGGATCAAAACTGCACAGCGAAGCACAACAATGTTGATTTTGAAGCTTCTGCAGCAAACAATATGTCATATTCTCTAATTTACAGATTCAAAGAAGAAAACCTGAGGCTGCAGATGGCCTCTTTCACACATACTCCACACCTCTTCCCAACTTCAATCACCTAATTCGAGAAAAAAAGGTTATCCAAGTGCTGTATCAAAATAATGTGGAAAGTAAACATCATATACACCTTGACAGTTTGGTCATCGTACATCAACCACTACTGATGATCATGTAGGCAAAGCTATGATAACGTTATCCATAGTAGCAAACCTGATGTTCAACCTTAATTAGAGGGTGGATGTTCTTAGCAATCATATATATAACATAAAGGATATGAAGAGCTGAAATCAGAGAATATGATATTACTATGCATAATTTTTTTGGGACCCTAGAGCCTGTTTCACAACTCTTCGACTTATATCAAACCAAAACACAAACAAAAAAGAACGATGAAGAAAAAATGCCAACTGTTTGATGAAACACCTGCAATATTCTCCGCAAGTAGAAAATCTAATGGTGTGATCAAAATTGAAATAGAAACAGTTTGTATCAATAACTTCATGAATAGCATACTGCTGAGATCAAGAAATGCTTGTTCTTCTGATCCAGGCCCAGATAAAGGACAGCAACATCGATCTCAGTACTTAGTGCGGCAAGTGTAGCTTTAAATGTCTTCATGGGTCTCACAGGTATTATGCTAACCGAGGACTGCAAGGAAGCAGCACATGTTAGTATTTATTCATGAGAATGCTGGAACCTAAGATTATGGAAAGACTTACCTGTGGGAAATACATGCGGTAGGTAGAAAGAATGTGATGAATATAATTATGCCTTCCACAACCACCAGCCTCTGGCTCACATGCCAAGTGATATAGATTTGTCAGTTTGATATGACAGATTAAGATGACATGCAAACCTTTATGGTTCTCAAGGCGCTTGCATTGATGTTATGAATATACGATGTGTACTTCATGTACCTGGACTCAAGTTGACAACTTCCACAATTTTTGCGATCAAAAATGTTCATCCCATATATAGAAAGTTCTATACAAGCTTTGTTTGAACAGTCCCATGATCCCATAAATTATTATTTTCTTTTCGTTCAGTATCAGAGATTCCCAACTGAGAAGTTAAAGATTGATGAAGGCAACCAAATATATTTTCGCAGCATCATTCTTCTGTGCCTGCCATTTGCCATAACAAGTTTCAGCTATTATTAAAACTATACACCCACTAGTTAAACAAAATCTTAGAAACCAGTAATGGCACAATAATATAAAAGAGCTGTTCTAGGATAAAGTCTTAGTTCACTCCTTGACATGTGCAAAGGTATCAATTAACTGAAATGTACCAAAAAGGATCTCAACCTATACTCCAGCCTGCAACTCTCAAACCTATGGCTCGCCTACTTTATCAACCTCGCCGCCTTGTTACGATTCCCTCCCCTCAACGCATTTAGGGCACGCTCGCACTCAACCTTCGCATCGACATAATTCTATCCACCCTCAACACTCCCCTACCTCCGATTTCGACCGCGGCAGTGGCGATATCCACTGCGCTCGCCTCTTGTGCCCCATTTCATTATCCACCTATAAAATCATACACCAACTCGTTGTTTAACTGCACAACAAACAAACTCTCTACCAACATTCAACAAATATCCAAATTCCGATTTGAGCAGCTTACTTCAACAATCCCCGCGGTTTAACCGGCGCCGGGTATTCCAATCGGCGGAAAAATCGATCGACGGAATTGCGGAATATCACTCGCTGGTCGCATTTGCTGATTCGAATCAGATTCTCACACCCGCTCCCGCCAGAGGTGAGATTTGACGAAGACCGAAAAGATTGACAAAGCTTTTCTTTTTAATATTATTTTATTTACAAAATTCAGTTTTATATTGGGCTGGGCCAAATATTGGGCTGTAGCCGGCCCGTGTTCTTACGACCGACTTCTTAAAGCTACTCTGATGACGTGGAGCTGAAATCAACGATTTTATTTGTTTTAATTTAATTTTAAAAAAATTGAATTCAATGTTTGATCATGTCGCATAAATTAGTTCATATCAAATAATCAAGGAGATGTCATGAGAGTTATCAAAACATTTAGTTTTAATATCGTTTAACTAAATAATACGTCATTCATTGAAATCGTTTCAGTTTAGACAGTTCGAATTCAATCGAAGAATTCCAAACATAGACATTAGTACGGAAATGTACAACATGGTACTAAGTTTCTGATAATGCTTTGTAAAGTTAAACACGCACACTATTCTTTACCGAGATTGAATTTAATATTCAAAACGACGTAATTTTTATCGTCTTTCATTTTCGATAAATTTATACATTTATGGATTGATCAATAATACAATTTGAATGGGGAGGGACACACAAGGGATAAGGATATCAAAATGAGTGTTAGTGTGATCTCCACTTGGCAAAGCCTATCTAGTAAAACACATTTTTTTGGAGAGTGCTTGTCTATTCAATTTGATCCTTTTTGGTCCGATTTGTTCGTCAGAATTTTTTTATTTTGAATTTTTTATTTATAATTATCTCATATTAAATTATAAAAATTAATATATATCAGTCTCTGTCCAATACATATATATGATGTTCTTGAATTTTTGGATGTAACAAGGCACTTGTCCTCCACATGTACTTGCCTAAATGTGTCCATTAAAAGAAACACTATAAGACAAGCACATGGCTTAATAGTGATGCTCATCTAAGTTTCGATATGAAATCATAATAATCATATTCGATAATTACCTGTAAAATCAGATGTCGGTTTAAATATTAAATTTATTAAACGGGTTATTTGGATTTTGAAAATTTGAGTGGATAATTTTGCATTAAAATGGAGGGTACACTACCTTATAGACAAGGCCTACTAGTAAATGATGATGGATCAATTATTGACACATGCAATAAATATGACCAAACTAGGGACTTGAATTAATAGGATCAAACATGATGATGGGTCTTTGCCAACAAGGGCATGTGTTCTACTTAATTTGCAGTTGGAGGGCACCTTTCAATTTTTGTTATCCATTATTTACCACCTCGAATTACTATATACTTTATCGGAATCAGATTCAGTACAGTAATATATAAAAATTATGTAATTTTATATATGAACTTAAAATTTAACTACGAATAATATGGCATACCACTACGTAATTTAGAGTGAGATCGGAGTGCAGTGTAGTAAAATACAATGAGTTACAATTTGACGCTTTTTTTGTTGTTATGAGTTTAGAGTACGACGTAAATTTTTATTTTGTAGTCAACTATGTAATTTTAATATCAAAACAACATAATTTTGATTCTACTGTATTTAACTTGAATGCATCGTAATTGTGATATAATTATGTTATTTGAAAATTGGGATAAGAGCATGAGATTATATTAGTACGGATTGTACCTTGTTTGGCAGAAGCGACAAAACCCACGAGGAGGTGAAAATCCTCGAGCGGTGAGTTGGGGTTTTGGGCACGTCGAAGAAGCACTTTGCTTGCAATTCGCGTGCATCCAAACAAAACTTTATTAGGCAAAAAAAAAAAACATTATATGAAAATGTGTCACATGGGGGTACAATATTTTTCAATGTGGTCCCCCAACTTTATTGTCTTTCAATTTCATTGAAATATAATCTCTTCAGATCCGATCCTTGGCCTGCTCAACATTCCACTGACTGCAACGACGTCGTATAGACTACAATCTATTAAGGTCATTTATACGTAAGGTGCGAAAATTGAAATAGAACGATATCAAAATCGATACGTCTTTATTTGAATAAGAAATTTAAAAATAGAAAATTATGGTGTGTTATAATGGAGGAGCAGAAAGAATGTTTGTATTATAATTAATTTTATATTTTTACGTTATACTGAATCTGATTCCGAATTTAGCAGGCTTATTTTTACTTTGATATTTATGGGAGGATAGTTGCACATCTTGGACTATTCCTCAGACCATAAATACAAGTACTTGCTTCATAGATGATGACCTACATAATAGCATTCATTTCTAGGCTTTAAATTTAATTTGGCGGTGTAGCTAGCAATTTGCAGGCTGATTTGGATTTATTTCATTTTCAATTTGACCCATAAATTCATATGTTCTGAAAAAGTGTTGAATAAATATTTCAGTAAACAGTAAGGCAAGGGGGTCAACTGGCAGGTGATGTAAAGTCAACACTCTGCATTGTTCTTCAATTTTATAACATGTTTTATTGAATTTCAAAATCCAAGAGAGAAACTTGATGCAGAAATTCCTGACCAGTGACCCATTTTGACTGCAAGATTTTTCAAAATGGGCAACTTGCTCCAACGGATAGTTTTACAGTTTTTTTATTTTATTTGAATTAATGAAATAATTCATCATCCATCTTACAATAGAATATTAGGATTTCCAGCAGCTGCAGATTCAGATTTCATTTAATAATTAATTTTTGTTTAAGTGTCATCACTTTGCCAGAAATTGGTGGAACATGAGGTGTAGACTCAAAAAGCATAATGAGGGGTTATGAGTTGTACTCTCCAGATGTGAAATTCTGATGAATTAGCTTAAAAAGGTTGCATCTTTAACCCAGAAAAGATGAGTAAAGTTATGAGCTTTTTAAAGGATTTTTCAAATTAAAAGCTGAAAAAAGAGAGAGAAAAAAGAGAAGAAAGGGAGAGGATTACGTGGACTGTAACTATTGCCACTACGCAGAGCGGTTTCTACTTGTTTGGATGTTGTGAGCAGTTTTGGTGTTGTTGGGTTGTGCTCATTTGTTTCAAGCTGCTTGCTAACTTTCACTGCATTTTCTATCCACAAATTCCTACTCCAGGTCTGTAATTTTCTCTTTTCTCTTTAAAGCTTGGAGCTTTTTTAGAACTTCTCTCACTTTCTTTCCACAGTGTTTGCCAGGGCAGGAGCTAAGCTGTTGCTGAATCTCGCCACCAGATTGAGCTGAGGAGAGTTTGAGAGATGGGTGAAGAGGAGAAGCCTGAGGTTCTGGAGGCTGTGCTGAAGGAAACTGTAGATTTGGTGAGTAGATCTGAGCTGTTTTGGCTGAGATTTTTTGTTGGGTTTTCTCTACTTAGCTCTCTGGTAGTGTAGATTGTGTAAAGATGTGAACTTTCTTGACTGAGCTTTGTGGGTTGGGTTTAGATTTTGGGGGTGTGTTCTTTACGGGGCTTGAATTGTAACTCTTTGTGAAAATCTGCAGGAAAACATACCTATTGAGGAAGTGTTTGAGAATCTGAGATGTAGTAGAGAGGGACTTACTAATCAGGCAGCTGAGGAGAGGCTCACCATTTTTGGGCACAACAAGCTTGAGGAGAAGAAGGTCAGTTAGTTCAGTGATTTGTCATTTGTTGTTGCTTTGTTCAATTGTTAGCTCTGATGTTGCTGTCAACTTTTGTTGTTGTGGATTTGTGGTTTTTAGGAAAGTAAAGTCTTGAAGTTCTTAGGATTTATGTGGAATCCGCTTTCGTGGGTTATGGAGGCTGCTGCAATTATGGCTATTGCGCTTGCTAATGGAGGAGTAAGTTATTGAGCTAAATTGGTTAGGAGTTTGATTTTAGTCGGGCGTGATTTGATGCGTATGGCTTTCGCTGTTTGCAGGGGAAGCCACCGGACTGGCAAGACTTTGTGGGTATTGTTGTTCTTTTGGTGATCAACTCAACCATCAGTTTCATCGAGGAAAACAATGCTGGCAATGCTGCGGCAGCTCTTATGGCTAGCCTTGCTCCGAGGGCCAAGGTATATCTGAAGTCTAAGCTGAATAGAATACTTTCATACTGCTTGATATCACGTGGAATGTCATGCGTTGTGTATCTGAGAGCTTTCATGAATTCGCTCTAGGTTCTTCGAGATGGAAAGTGGAACGAGGAAGATGCGGCTGTTTTAGTCCCGGGTGACATAATTAGCGTGAAGCTTGGAGATATTATTCCTGCTGATGCTCGTCTTCTTGAAGGGGATCCCTTGAAAATAGACCAGGTTAGCTTCGTTTCATCATACTAGACTTTTTCCGTTTTTCGCGTGTATCAAGCTTACATGTTTGTCTTATTGCATTGCAGTCTGCGCTTACAGGTGAGTCCCTCCCAGTTACAAAAGGCCCTGGGGATGGCGTTTATTCTGGCTCCACTTGCAAACAAGGGGAGATTGAAGCTATCGTGATCGCTACTGGCGTTCACACCTTTTTTGGGAAGGCTGCGCATCTTGTTGATACAACTAACCAAGTTGGGCATTTTCAAAAGGTAACGATGAGTCTATGGCATACTTTTTCATTTGGGCCTTCCCTCGTCACGTTGCTAATCTGGTTACGTATTTTTCTTCTATAAATTTTGTAGGTTTTGACCTCTATTGGGAACTTCTGTATATGCTCCATTGCTGTTGGAATGGTCATCGAAATCATCGTTATGTATCCAATTCAAAACCGCGCTTATCGTCCTGGTATTGACAATCTTCTTGTACTCCTCATTGGAGGTATTCCGATTGCAATGCCTACGGTCCTTTCTGTGACCATGGCTATTGGATCTCATCGATTAGCCCAACAGGTCAGTTATTTCTATATTTCTCTATTTATATGATTCCGTCCGATTATTCCGCTCTAAAATGTGTTGAGCACTTTTGGCCTTTTAGGGCGCCATAACAAAGAGAATGACAGCGATTGAAGAGATGGCTGGAATGGATGTGCTTTGCAGCGACAAGACTGGAACTCTTACTCTCAACAAGCTCACGGTTGACAAGAACTTGATTGAGGTGCGTTCAGACAGTTCCTCATTGTTCCGCAAAGTTCTGAAACATATTCCATCTCATTACTGATGGTCGTACCCAATTTCACGCCTTCAGGTTTTCACTAAGAATGTGGATGCCGATACGGTGGTTCTGATGGCAGCTCGTGCTTCTAGAATGGAAAACCAGGATGCCATAGACGGCGCCATAGTTAACATGCTTGCTGATCCAAAGGAGGTAAGGCTAATTCAGCGACATTCTTCAGGATTAAGTTTCTATTGGCAAGTACATGGCGATGTCTCTCGCATTTTTCTGTACTAAAATCTTTTTCTTTAGGCGCGTGCCGGCATTCAAGAGGTTCATTTCCTTCCGTTCAATCCCACCGACAAGCGAACTGCCTTGACTTACATTGACGGCGAAGGAAAAATGCATAGGGTTAGCAAAGGCGCACCTGAGCAGGTTGTTACTGTCACTAGTCTTGTTTCCGAGCCGTGCTTTTTTGCAATTCTCACTCTTATTTGCATGGCAGATTTTAAATCTTGCTCACAACAAGTCGGACATCGAACGGAGAGTTCATGCCGTGATTGACAAGTTTGCGGAACGAGGCTTGAGGTCATTGGCCGTATCATATCAGGAGGTTCCAGAGGGAAGGAAAGAGAGCCCTGGTGCTCCATGGCAGTTCATTGGGCTCATGCCACTCTTTGACCCGCCGAGGCACGACAGTGCAGAGACGATCAGGAGGGCGTTGAATCTCGGGGTCAGTGTGAAAATGATTACAGGTAAGGTTTATGCCATAAAACGTGTAACTAAGTGTCCGAACATGCGTGGTCGTTACTAAATTACATGTTGCTGTTGTTAGGCGATCAATTGGCAATTGGGAAGGAAACCGGTCGTCGTCTAGGAATGGGTACAAATATGTATCCTTCGTCTGCTTTGCTCGGGCAGGACAAGGATGAATCTATTGCGGCTCTGCCAATCGACGAGTTGATTGAGAAAGCTGATGGCTTTGCCGGAGTATTCCCAGGTAATTTCCGTCTTCAAGTATCAAAACCCTTACTGCCTAGACTCATCATCAGTTCCTTGTTTGCGCATTTTCTCATCGTCAATTACGTCGTAATTTTTTCAGAGCACAAATACGAGATTGTTAAGCGTTTACAAGCAAGGAAGCATATCTGTGGTATGACTGGTGACGGTGTCAATGATGCTCCAGCGCTCAAGAAGGCTGATATCGGCATAGCAGTTGCTGATGCAACTGATGCCGCGCGTAGTGCTTCTGATATTGTCCTCACTGAGCCTGGCCTCAGTGTTATTATCAGTGCTGTTT
This sequence comes from Umbilicus rupestris, assembly GCA_963678935.1. Classification (NCBI taxonomy): domain Eukaryota; kingdom Viridiplantae; phylum Streptophyta; class Magnoliopsida; order Saxifragales; family Crassulaceae; genus Umbilicus; species Umbilicus rupestris. The sequence goes on along the minus strand of OY787628.1, from coordinate 9,616,430 downwards.
TGACGAGTCGAGCGATCTTCCAGAGAATGAAAAATTATACCGTAAGCATTTGTTATCTTTTCACTTTTCTTTTACAAATTTCTGCAGTTTATTTTCTTGATCCGGTGCTCGTTCCTGTCCGCAGATTTATGCAGTTTCTATCACCATCCGTATAGTGGTAAGCAACTTTCGGTCATTTTCTTAGCAAATCTGCAGCACCCGCATCACATACTAGTTTTGGGCGCATCATTTGTGTTTTTTCATGCCACAGCTTGGATTCATGCTTCTGGCTCTTATATGGAAATTTGACTTTCCGCCATTCATGGTCCTTATTATTGCGATCCTTAATGACGGTTCGCTTCTCCTCATTTCTCGAGTTCCTTCGTACATTCGCAAGGTTACAAATTATGAAACCTTTTTGCTTACCGCTACGGTGCAGGTACTATTATGACAATTTCGAAGGACAGAGTGAAGCCCTCTCCTCTCCCTGATAGTTGGAAGCTAGCGGAGATATTCGCTACTGGCATTGTTCTCGGCAGTTATCTTGCAATGATGACCGTCATCTTCTTTTGGGCTGCCTACAAAACCGACTTCTTCCCTGTAAGTTACGGCCTTGGGTCATTGTGGTCAGGCAATAAATTCTTTTCTGCGACTGAGATTCTCCTGCATTGTAATTTTCCAGCGCGTGTTTGGCGTCACCACCCTCGAAAAAACAGCCACTGATGACTTCAGGAAGCTTGCATCCGCCATTTACCTGCAAGTCAGCACGATCAGCCAGGCATTGATTTTTGTGACTCGATCTAGGAGTTGGTCGTTTGTCGAGCGCCCTGGCTTGCTGCTGGTCTTCGCTTTTGCCGTAGCTCAACTGGTCAGCTTATTTTTTATTTCATTCTTACTCTTTGAAAAAAAATCCTCTTGTTAAATATTTTGGTGAAACTACGCCTCAAAGCAGCTATATATATTACTCCTGTTCAGGTCGCCACGCTCATCGCTGTCTACGCAAACTGGCAATTCGCAGCGATTGAAGGGATTGGCTGGGGCTGGGCCGGTGTCATCTGGCTATACAACGTCATTTTCTATTTCCCGCTCGATATCATCAAGTTCTTGATTCGCTACGCCTTGAGCGGACGAGCTTGGGACCTTGTCATCGAGCAAAGGGTACGTAACTAAGTTCCTCAATTTCACCGGCATTTCAAATCCAAACCATGGCTTATTTTTTAATCCATACGCTCGTTCACAGATCGCCTTCACTAGACAAAAGGATTTCGGAAAAGAGCAGCGCGAGCTCCAATGGGCTCATGCGCAGAGAACCCTCCACGGCCTGCAGGCACCGGACAGCAAGTTATTCACCGGAGGAACCAAATTCACCGAGCTCAACCAAATGGCCGAGGAAGCCAAGAGAAGAGCTGAAATTGCAAGGTACATTTTCAACCATCACTCTCCTCCTCCTCATCTTCAAACAAGCTCCATAAAATGTGAAATCCTCTTGGCACATTTCCTTAACAGGTTGAGAGAGCTCCATACCCTCAAGGGCCACGTCGAGTCGGTGGTTAGACTCAAAGGGCTGGACATCGATACGATCCAGCAAGCCTACACCGTCTGATCAATGCCACCACCACGACGAGGCCGAGCTGAAGAAGAGTTAACAAGAACAGGGTTCAGTGAGATCATTCAAAACCAGACATGTTCATGTTTTAAGGTTCCTTGGAAAGCAGGAGTAGTTTAATGTCTCTCTCATCATCCTTCCTTATACATTTTGCTTCTTTTTTTTTTCGTGTTTTCCGGAGATTTATATTCTTTTTTCTCTACAAAATATTGCAAATATTAATATAATTATATTCGTAATTTGGTTTTGGAATTTTTTTATTAAAGAACGATTATAATTAGTACGTGCTGAGCTAATTTGACTCTGAGTAAAATTAAGAATTAGTGGATTAGTGGCGTAAGTAGTGTTTCGTTATTATTAGGATTTCTATTTTGTATTCCGGCTATATAAGCGGTGTTGACAGTAAAGGATTCCACTAAATTCTTCTTCCTAGTTCTAACAAGTGGTATCAAGAATTAATTGTTCAATTGAATTTATGCATTCCGGCGGCAACAGTTGCTATGCTGCTGTCCGTCGGATTCAATTTTGTGGGGATTAGTATTCGAAAAAGGAAAGTGATGGAAGTATGGTCAGCTCTCCTGCCTCTCAGGCTCCGCTTCAGAGTGGTGGTCAGTGTTTTACCGAACAGGATAGTGATAAGGAGAGTCCAAAAATCTTGTAGTGTTTGGCTGATAAGATAGACTGTTCGAAGGCTGTGTGATTCTTAATTGTAGTAAAGGAAGAGTGTGGCTCGTAGGATTCTGAGGATGGAGAGATTTTGTGGAGATGTGCTCCGGATGGTTTCATCACAATATGGCAAATTAAGTCTAAGTGTGTAGTAGACTCTGTTTCTTGTGATGAACAAGTTGTGAAGAAGAGCAATGACTCTTACTTGTTAGGAAGATGACAAATAATGCGGTATCAAGGGAGATGGCTCTCTAGGAGTGGCCTAGGGAGTCCCAAGAAGAAATCAAAGGGTATTTGGTTATGAAGAACCAATCAACCACAAACAGTTGAGCAATCCAGTCATGAAATTTTGAAGATCACGAATTAGAGTGTAAAATGAATATTAGCACATTCAATTTAAGGGAGGGTGTTAAAATATAAGAATTAATATAAGCACATGCAGTTGAATCAATTTGATTCGAGTAAAATTAGGAATTATTGGATTACGGGCTTAAGTAGTGTTTCTTTATTAGGATTTCTGTTTTGTTACACTGCACGCACTGTTTGCTACCGTTTTCTTGGATTCAGTAGTTATTACTTACTATTTTATGATGTTTACCACTAGCATGTCTAGCTAAACACTTAGTGTTGGTCGGGCATGAACCTATGATGTATTACCTTTGAGACTTGAGCTTAATGCATAGTTTATTTACTTGTATTAATTCTGTGCGTACTGAGACAGTTAGTTGCATGAGTAGGGGAAGCCTTGAACCGCAATCTTACTTGTGTTGCTTGTTTGTCACCTGTTAAACTAGTTGCATGCGTAGGGGAAGAAATTAGTGGAATAACGAAATATTCCACTAATTTCTTCTTCCTAGTTCTAATATAAATGTGATATTTAGAAAATTGTGGAGGGTGATCATTTTATTTTATGATCTATGGATGAATAAATAGAAAATTATTAAACATTGAGTTGATTATATTATGAATAGAAAGATGAAATTGTTATTCCCAAAAAGATGTGTTAAATTATTTAACAAAATTGTTATGCAAACAAGAATTTTAGAACATATTCAACAAAACTAAATCAAAATTTTATAGATAATTCAATGAGGCCGAATTACATTAAGCCACGTGTACGATCCGAATTAATTGGGCCCCGCACGCACATCGCGTTGTGGGAATTTCATTAGCCGACCTGTCGCTGTCTTATCGCGACGCACAACACAGCCAGACGAGGAGCGCGAGCATTCGCTGTCTTCATTACGTCACTGTCTTTCATCCGGTCCGCACACGTGGAGGGCTCGCGATGATTGACGTTTGCTGATTCCACAAGTCGTTTTATTAATAAATAATATTATATATAAAAATCAAATAAACACATTTACATTATGACGTCATAAATTTACGTGAATGTATTTATACTTTATGCGGAATTACAAACAACGAAACACAAGATGACTGCAAAATGCAACCATCAGAGAAAGAAAACTTTGATACAAGAAAGACCTGTTGGCGGAGGTTTGGGCGTCATTTGACTTGAACCCTTATTACTACTACGCTTCAGTTGTGCATGAAGCCGGCCGGCGGCCGGAGGAGAATGTAAATATGGAGAGCAGCAGCCTGTCAAAATGACCAAGACCAGAAGGGCTGAGCATCTTCATGAGCGGGTCTGAAGCTTGATGAGCTTGCAGATGGGTCAGGATAATCTTTGATTGGCGGCAGCATGTATGAAGATGAGGGCAGAAAGGCCTTCGGAAGGATGTGATGATCATCTTCATCTTGAGACGAGTCTGAATTATTATCTGGCTCGAACATGTATGAAGAATCAACATGCTCTAGGTGAGGAGAGTATACCCCATCGGCGTAACGTGGGCTGTCTGATTGAAAAATGTCGCTCTTGGCTGATGTGAAATCATCCAGCTTCTGGTCCACAAGGGGAAGTTTGGAATCTTCTTCCCCTTCTGATGCTGAATTTGAAATGAGGTTGTCGGGGAGTGCTGCAGATTGTTTGCTTGTTTCCGATGGTTCAGCATTGTGCAACGGGTTCTCCTTTGATGCCAATTTTTCAGACAGGAGAACAACCTGATATAACAAAATAAAGTATCCATCAGATGAAGCTTGCTTAACTAATAAATTTGTGACGAAGCTAACGAAAAAAATACCTCAGCTTTCAAGTTCTCATTTTCATCAACGAGAGTGGCGTAGTTAGACTTCAAGCTGTTATAGCTTGCTTGCAAAGTATCATAGTCTTTCTCCATCTGCTTTGTCTTCCACCTCGCGCGGCGGTTCTGAAACCATATAGCAACCTGTCGAGGCTGCAAGCCAAGTTCCTTAGCCAGCTGAATCTTCCTGTCAGGCTCCAGCTTGTTCTCCACCTCAAAACTCCTTTCCAAAAACTGGACCTGATCAATCGAAAGTCGCCTCTTCTTCCCCGATTGATTGAGATACTCTTCATAGTCCTCATCACCGTTATCCTCCTCAAATGCGGTGAAGAATGAGCGGCTGTTTCGGCCCATCGATCCATTCACATCTTCAAAGCTGACCATGGCCGAACCAGAACCTGAAGAAACATCCATCCCGCAGAAACCAGCTCAAACCCAATTCTCAAAATCAACAAGCAACTCAATTGCAGGTTACAACAACCAAGATTCTGAATAACTGAGCTCTATAAAGGTTTCAATCAACAGATCCACAAGGCTTAAAATGGCTCTGGTTACCACTTCATGGTCAACTCCTACTAAATCACAAAACATCTACTACTTATCTAAGCAATCAGCAAGTCGATTTCTGACAATCATCAAACATCTCCCCATCAAATCTACCAACTATTAGATTCATCCATCACCATAAATTCACCAGAATTCAGATCAGTAATTAACACAAACACCTGGAGTGCACCAAATTGAAGTTTTTTTTGTAAAGGTGAAGAAGAACATACCGAGAAAACGAGACGACCCAGAGAGGAACAAAGGATCAGAGTGGCGTGAAGAGGAGCCTGACGGAGGATTGGCACCCTGAGCCATGGAATCGCTACAGCTAAAATTCCCATTTCTGAAAACCCTACCGCCACCAGTCGCCATAATCACC